>CABFVX010005823.1:8546-20114 GCA_902151425.1 Timema shepardi
GTTTTCCACTCTCCCCCCACGCAAATGTGGGTTCACTTCCTCTGATTAAACCTTCCCAATTCTTAATCCATTAGAGTAATTAGTAATTAAAGCGTATAACCCGAACGGGTAGTAAGACGCGGTGCTAAAAATAAATAAATAATAAGTTGTTAACATCTCGCCTGCTGTCAAGTCATGTATAACACAGCATACACAAAACAATCATTTTACCGTATGTTCTCTATGGTTCTGTTACCTGACATGACAAAAATAAATTTAGAGTTTTCAGAAACAAGGTACTTATGAAGGTATTTAGTCCCAAAAAAAGGGATGAAGCCACTGGGAAGTGAAGTTTGTTACATAATTATGAGTTACATAGCTTGTAATCATAACAAGACATTATTAGGATAATCAAGTCTCGTAGATTACGGTGGGCAAGACATACAGCCCAAATGGAAGAATCCAGATACGTGTTCAGGGAACTGACTGGCAAATCCAATGGGAAGAGACCAGTGGGAAGACCTAGGTGCAAATGGGAGAATAACATTAGAATGTACCTGAAAGAGATAGGGTGCAATGAGGTGGACTGGATAGAACTATCTCAAGATAGGGATAGGGTGTGATGAGGTGGACTGGATAGAACTAGATCAAGATATAGATAGGTTGTAATTAGGTTAACTGGATAGGACTATTTCAATAAAGTGATAGGGTTTAATGAGGGGGCTGGATAAACTAGCTCAATTTAGGGATAGGATAAAATGAGTTGGTATGGATAGGATTTAATAAATTAGAATGGATATTATTATTACCTCTTACTACCCGTTCGGGTTGTACGCACTTACGCTAATGTGTAATGGTAGGGTGATTGTGAGATGAAATGGAGGCCCTACAGTTTAACGTGGGATCCGAACCACGGTGGAGGCCTGGCATTCCCCACATTCACAAGATGTCTTGTCAGAGGTGAAGGAAGGGTTTGGTAATCAGATAAATNTCACAAGATGTCTTGTCAGAGGTGAAGGAAGGGTTTGGTAATCAGATAAATCTTTGGCGGGACCGAGGATTGAACCCCGGCCGCCAACACAGAAGTCTGACACCCTACCCCTAGACCGCAAGGTCACCTAGACTGGATAGACCTACCTCAATATAGGGATAGGAAGTGTACTTTCTAAGTGCGGCAATAAACTTTCTAGTCCCTAATGCCACAGACCAAGTTAGTTGAGTAAAAATGTAAATGTAATACCTCCCTAACAGTTCCCAGCAGCATGAGCTTACATTATTCACATTTGGAACTGAGTGCATATTAAAACCAGCAGGCATCACATGTTGCGTGTGTTGCCGGGGTAGATTTACCGCCGTCTGCTTGCGTCTGACAGCCACAGTGAATTGTTTGATGTATCGACTGTCATGAGTCTAAAACACTTGTCTACTTGGTTGACATTTATCATGTCCGGCTACCATGTGCTATGCACGGCTCTAGTTTTCAGTCTTGGCCGGTTTTAATTTGGTAGAATCAAGGTAGTTTTACTAATGGTAATAAATTATTATTATTATGTTTAGCACCGCGTCTTACTACTACCCGTTCGGGTTATACGCACTTACGCTAACGTGTAATGGTAGGGTGATTGTGAGATGAAATGGAGGACCCACAGTTTAACGTGGAATCCGAACCACGGTGGAGGCCTGGCATTCCCCACATTCACAAGATGTCTTGTCAGAGGTGAAGGAAGGGTTTGGTAATCAGATAAATCTGTGCCGGGACCGAGGTTTGAGCCCCGAACCCCCAGCATAGAAGTCTGACACCTTACCCTTAGACCACCAGGTCCACCATATGATGGCAATAAAAGTTGTCCGCTACAATCTTAAGTTCATTTCCGCAACAGTGGTCACGTTGACTAAGGCGTTAAACTCGTCCGGTCTGGTTTGCTGATAATGGCTAGTACTTTCGGTTCAAATTAGCTAGTTGTACTGTACTTAGTTGCTTTCCCGTAAATGACTTTTCACTCTTTCTCCCGAAAATGTGGGCTCATTTTCTCTATAGTTTTCCTCATCCATACCCAGTTTGTGTAGTTAAAATCATGGTGGCTACAGCCAGGGAAAACCTAGAAAAGTCAGGAAATTTTTGGATGACATGGAAAACAGGGAAATGTCAGGGAATTTATCTAAAAATAAGGAAAAGTCAGGGAATTAAGAAATATGTCTAAAAATCCCATTAATTTTGCAACTAAACACTTAAACAAAAGTTAATAATACCTAAATAAAATAAAATTTTAATTTTTTAAATAACTGATAAGACTGTTTGTTTAGTAGATACAAACTTTTTTTAATATGTGATCATAATAAATAAAACTGGTCATCATCCGCCATTAAAACTGGAAAAAAGTAGTCAGGGAAAATGGAAAAATTTTGCCTGGAAAACCTGGAAAAGTCAGGGATTTTGTAAAATATGTCTTGTAGACACCCTGTAAAATGTATTTATCCCGAACGGGTAGCAAGTCGTGGTGAGAAAACTAGTGCGACTAAATGCATCAACCCATGTATTTTTTTCCTAAATAAATAAATTTAATAATATATTTTTCAATTTTTTTACATTATTCTGCGCACCTCAATTCGAGTTTACAATAGAAAAGATTAAAGATATTTGGATCATCCAACAGTTTGGAACGCTGGCCTAAACACAATATTATTAGACGGCTTGGAATTAAATAAGCAACGATTCAAATATCACAACGCAAGCTCAATTTATATTGCATGATAATATGACGTTATTTCCGTAATGCAAGCAACATTAACTACTTAAAACTTTCCATCTTTTATTCACAACAGATATGATGACTGAGTAATTTCCCTGAACACATTCAATAATTCAATCTCAGTTCAAAAACCTGATCTAGTTTTACGATTTGTTAATTATCTACTGTCACTTTTTTCAAGATTGATCAGGAAGAGAAGTAGAGCTGAGCTTTATTTATAAATTAGGTTCGAGTTCGAACCTCGGCCGGGTATAATTAGGTGACTTTTCCTAAATTGTCTCCCTGTGTTGTTGTTTTTTTGTATGATTTGTTTAGCTTTTTATTTTAATGGTATTTTGTGTTTAAGTGTAAGAAAAGGTGGTAGCCTTAACTTCACCATTAACATTTACTATTATTATTATTTATTATACTCTAAGGCGTAACTCTCGCAATAGACTAGACCAGCGGCTCCCAAAGTGGNGGGGGGGGGGGGTAAGCGAATCTATTTGAATAATTGTGAAAAGAGCTAAATAGGCCAACAGTTTAAGACAAATGATCAGTAAAAAGTTATGAAATTAACTCAACCATATTTAGAGGGGCAGTGCGGGTTTTCTTCTATGTTTGACCTTGAGAAAATTATTTATATTTCAAACATAAAATAGTTTTTATAGTTATATATACAGTGATAAATAAATTAAATGGGTCAATTTTTACGGTAACTTTTGTTTTTTAATGTATAAAAATAATATATGCACTCTGTATTCACATTGTTTTTTAATCCCATTACTAGACCATTTATTTCAGTTGCAACAAATAAATTAGAAATCACTACTAATGCATTAATTAAACATTTCCCTAAAAATTAAGGGCACAATTGTTTTTGGAAATGGGCTGCCAAGGGGTACGCAAGCGAAAAAAAAAAAGTTGAGACCCACAGGACTAGACTACTGATGAGTTTGAATACCGGTCGGGTGTATTGAGGGTGGTTTTTAATTCATCGTTTTCTACTCTCCCTCCACGCAAACGTAGGTACATCTCCTCTAAATTCAACTTTCCTTATCCCTAACGCATTAGTGTAATTCATGCATTTATTTATCAATCTAACGGGTAGAAAGACGCAGTGCTAAATTAAAAATGAGCATATATATTCGGGATGAATAGGAAGTAGCGTTTGAAAAAGAGAGAAAACCATCTAAAATGATTTATTTTATTTTTAATCGAGAATACATATACACATCTCTTTGTCTGCCCCTGTCCACCTCTTATTCTTGGTAGAGTATTGACTAGTAACTTGTGTCGACAACTTAAGAAGATACTATATTGTTGGCCGAGTGAGGTCGTTGCTGTGTGTGTGTCGATAGCACTTGTTTATTGACGTGTGTGGTTTTTTTTTCTCTTTCTCTCGCTTCTTATCGCACCTGGAGTGTCGTGTGAAGGGGAGTCACCGCGACTTGATTTCCCACAAGGCGGTCGCGACTGCAACTAGCTGCTACCTCGTATCCCGGACTCGGTAGCTCAATCAAGAAGAAACCTACCTCTTTCCACGCCCTTAAGTGCAAACACACGTCTCTCTGGCGCCACTTTTGTGAAGGTACAGACAAGACCGCGGCGAAAAGAAACACACATCCTTCTTAAGTCTCGTTTATATTGTAACACGACATGTTGGCCAATACGATCCCAACAAGTTGTGTTACAATATAAACGCACTCCCAACTTGTTCGGGAATGTTGGCCAACATGTTGGTGATGGCAGAGCCAGTCGGAGCCAAGAAATTGTGTTGGATCGTTTGTTGGAGATAATAAACGACCAACTCAACATGTTGGCTGAGTTTGGAGGTTCTGCGCATGAGCAGTATCTAACCTTGGCTAAGCACGTATTTTATTTACAGATTAGTTTAACCTTTAAAACTGTGGCTTGCATAATTTTGTGATTATAGAATGGAACAAGGCTAATACAATTAAACTAATCGATTTGTATCACAAGTATTTTTTTATTTGTATTGTTACATGTGTACAAAGCTAACAAATCCACTTTGCAAATGCAGGTCATTCATTATTCCCGTGTACAGTACACACCTTCAATTCGACGTTTAGCTAGCTAGAAAAAAAACTTTGAACCATCACACCGTTTCTTACGTTTTGGTTTTTTTACGCAAGAGTACACTTCCTTTCAACACAATAAATGAAGAACGGTAAATAATACGATGTTACCCATGGCTAGAAATGTGTAGACTGATTAAAAACTAGCGGAGGACCCAAGATGTTGGCTCCAACTTGTTACATAATAAAGGAGGCTTTAGGCATCGGGTCGACGATACCTGATACATCCATTTCCTGTGTATCTCTGCAGCTGATTTATTTTAAGGACTTCCTTGTGACTGAGTGGTTAAAATCGATTCCGGTGATCTTGGGGTAAAATGCTCGCCTCAGGATCCGATGTTCGTGAGTTCAAACCCAGCCGGTGTCGACAAATTTTTTCTTGAGCGATAAAAATCCGAAGCACAACTTCATTCTGAGAAACTCATTTCGATTTGTGGCATCTAAAAGAACTCTAGAGGTTGTGTGAAAATATATTTCCCGACAAAATGGGTAGACCCTTTCATGCTTGCTCATAGAAATTCAGTGAGGAATGCGATAATGGGGAACATTACACTTTCCGAACTCCCCCAGTACCTGGGGTTTCCACCATATGGTGCAGGCAGCACTAGCCAGCCGAAGAATTGAGTGTATTCCCAACGCAGGACGAATATTAATCGCATCAAACCAATCTTCGGGTGGTTGACTTAAGTATACTATACGAGTGGTTAAGGTGACCGTGAATCTGACACAATCATAGTTAGCTTATATATAATTGATGTGGTTTGTTTATCATTTATTTCTGCCGATAAAATACTCAAATTCCTAGCACTTGGGTTGAGAGGATAACCTTAGGCAAAATTTTCAAGTCTGTTAGCGTGTAAGTTGTATGAAATGTATGCTTATACAGCTCATACTTACTATTCCTATTTTTTTAATTTCTGCTAAAGACGTTAAGTGGGACTGAAAACAATAATATTTTGGAATCCACTATAAACAGGAAGTCCCAAGTGCTAATAATGAATACATCTTGAAGCACCTGAAAAAAAAAATCACATCAATAGGCAACATACTAGTTTAACGTAGAGGTGTGTTTGAAACCTGGCTGGTTGTAGGGAAAGTGGTTTTTCCTAATAATTTCCCACGCTCCCTTCACGCAAATCTGGGATGTATTTCCTATAAATTCTACCTTCCTCATCCCTGTTTCATTAGTGTGACTATGGGGATAGCTCGGATGGGTATATAGTTTCAGAATACATTTGCGTGGTTGTCCTCAGGCACTGTTTAATTCTTAATGTGTGACAAAAATTAAAAGCAAAAATGTATAATAAAATGAGTGAAGTGTCATAACCACCGAACATTATTTAAATATTTGTATTGACTGTTGTGTAAGTTGTAGAGAGCTATACTCTTACACAACTCGATTGGACGCACGTGGTATAATTGCTGGCTTAGCTTATATGAAGTAACGTACTAGAGATGATGCAGTGGAGCTCTGACAATTCATAACAATGTGTAGACTAGCGAGCCCGAAAGGGGCCCTTATCGTGGTATAACAAGGGGTTGGGTCACAATTCTATCCATCTCGCGGACGGGCACGCTGCCCGACACCTAAACGACATACTTGGGTCATCGGTAGTACTGGTACCTACTTGGATGGTATCGTCAGAGCCAAGGGTCATGGGATCGAGTTCTGTAGAGGCACCACTGAGTTAACAGTCAACTTGTTCGGACCAAGTATTCACAAATTAAGCCAGTTCTTCTACGAACACAGGTGTCCTTCTTATTCTTTATCTTACGACCAACATAACATTTTATATCATCCTTTAGTATCTACTATTAAACCAAAATAGACAAACCTACGTATTATTTCGAACCCACACAAATACCTTCCCTGCAACCTTAACCCTCCCGCAATCTATCCTGACAGCACGAGCCCATGCTGTGGGGTGGGGGGGGGGGTAGCGGGGTAGTATCTCCACAGGAGTAAATTAATAAATATATATTAAAACAACCGAATACTTTATATTTAAAATCATAAACATAAAGTTGTCATCAATATTAAAAAAGGATAAACAGTCAAAACTGAATTAAAATGTTTATAGAGTTTAAAAAAATTGTTAAAAGACATGTAACATTCAATAAAATTGAAATTAGTTTTTAAAAACTTTTTTTTTAATTTGCAAAAAAAAAAATGACAATATTATTTAATTCATTTGTTTTCCAAATTTGTATACACTTTTTAAAAACTAATAGCTTCGATTTTCTTAAATGTGTCATGTCTCTTTTAAACTTTATATACTCTTTTTACTAATGACGACAACTTTATGTTTATGATTTCAACTGTAAATTGTTTTATTGTTTTAATATATATTTACAAGTATTAATTTATTCCATTCATTTTTTTTATACAATTGTTCTTTTAATTTTAACTTCTGTCAAAACATCACGACTGGGGTACGCGGATATCACAATTAGTAAAACGGTAAAATAAGCTCGATTCAATGTCTTAAAGAGGGGTTCGACTGCGGTGACCTGGGATTGAGGTGGGAAACCCTAGTTGTACTGGGAGAAGGAGATTCAATCTCGGACGAGAACACGTTTGGAGAAGGGGTTGTTATTTACCAGTGGAACCAGAGTCCCCCGGGAGAGTCACTAAGCCTTGGTATTGGCAGCCGCCTCCCCATAGCTTAGAAATATGGCCTATACGTAGACTATTCTACGAGGTAAAAAAACTTTCAATAAAAATAGTTAAAATGAAGTTAAACATCCTAAAATTAAATTACACTTTTTCTATTTGTTTCTGTGCTAAAAATAAATACATTAAAATAATCAAAGATTCATATTTATTAACACCACCGTAGGGGTCAGAGGGATGGGACTATTTTTTAGTTTTTAACTAGTTTTTTCTGTTAAAGTTCGGTTTGATTACAAATATTTTATTTAAATTCATTTAAAACCTGTGTGGCTTCTTATTAACTACAGTAGCCCCATGACTTCTTTGGTGCTGACTGACAGCTGACGGCTTTGAAAAGTTACCAGACCAAATTGTGTATCTCTACACCGAATCATACAATCTGCAAAAAACATGTGTTTAGCAGCTGTCACTTCTGACAGTCAAAATTTAGGTATTTACTCAAATGTTGACTGTCAGAAGTCAGCTGTCAGTCAGCACCAAAGAAGTCATGGGGCTACTGTATATGTGATTGATAATTGAGATTGAAAATTGAGATTACCCTTATTAAAAAAAAACACGATTTTTTTTAAACCAATTGGTTTAAACCATCCAAAACTGCGGTGAAGTAGGCAATATTGTTAAATGTGATAAACTCTTGAGAGAGGTAAATAAGTTATAAATTTTATTAAAGATCATGCATCTTGCTCAAAATTATAATTTACTGTAAAGTTAAAAGCTGAATCACAAAATATAATATGGTACTATCAACTTACTAAACAATACTAAAACTAATTAACTAAACCTATAAGTTGAGTTCAAAAAAACACTAGTATTTTGTGCCTACAGGTTTGGGGTTTATGAATGATCTAAACATCAAAAAATTAGTAATTATAATCACCCGCCTCGGTGGCATAGTTGGCTAACGCGCTTGTCGTGTTGAGCCCGACTGCTGAGGACGGGGAGATCGAGGTTCGAATCTCGGTCGGGTGAACTGGGTGTGGTTTTTCCTAAATGGTTTTCCACTCCCCCTCCACGCAAATGCGGGTTCACTTCCTCTATTTAAACCTTCCCAATTCCTATCCATTAAAGTAATTAGTACTTAAAGCGTATAACCCGAACGGGTAGTAAGACGCGGTGCTAAATATTATTATTATTAATAAATATAAACACTCTGTCTAGTTGAAAATATTTTTCAGTTTTCTTTCTTTTATTGTTTAAATTTTTCTGATCACAATTAAATACTTTAAATAGAAACACAAGTTTAGATGATTTCTCTATGCCTAATAAGGTATGTAGTTTTGAATGCACTAACCCAAATGATGAAAAGATTATTTCAACATTTTGCTAAAGAAACCTGTAATGTAATTAACTGTTCGATAATGAGAAAAACTTTGTGTCATTAAATCTATCAATGTCATTCTCGGTTCATTACTTTACATCCATTACTGTTTCCAGCCGGTAGCCCGAGTCGGTTATATATTTTACCACTAGACTGACTAGAGCTTTATAATCTAACATAAGACCAGGACATACACTACATCCATTCCCCAACCGTTAATTTATTACTGTGAAATGGCAAACCAACATTTCACCACAGATAATTTTCTAAGGTATGCTAAGAATCGAACTCGGGACTCTAATATCTGTGGACAGGCATGCTACTACTTATTATTATTATTATTATTATTATTATTATTATTAGCACCGCGTCTTACTACCCGTTCGGGTTATACGCACTTACTCTAATGTGAAATGGTAGGATGATTGTGAGATGAAATGGAGGACCTACAGTTTAGCGTGAGATCCGAACCACGGTGGAGGCCTGGCATTCCCCACATTCACAAGATGTCTTGTCAGAGGTGAAGGAAGGGTTTGGTAATCAAAAGGGTTTGGTAATCAGATAAATCTTTGCCGGGACCTAGGATTGAACCCCGGACGCCAGCATAGAAGTCTGACACCTTACCCCTAGACCGCCAGGTCACTCCATGCATGCTACTGACTGAGATAATATGTCATGTTGGTTCTCTACCCATAGATTAATTTAAATATTTTATTAAATGAGCTAACTATACTAATTTTACAATAACAAAAATAAATAAATTTCTATCAATAATTTAGATTACACTTAGTAAAAAACACGATTTTTCTTAAACCACTTAGTTTAAACCAGCCAACCCTGCCGTGAAGTAGGCAATATTGTTAAATGTGATTAATTTATAAACAAAGCCGCAGCTACTTTTAAAGCTGAATCCATAAAAAAATAGAAAAATATCGCTAAATATTGCTGTGCAATGACACGTTTAATATGTTGTATCGCTTCAATATGTTTATCTATATTAATAAAATGAAGAAAGTGTTTGTCATGCCCGATATCTACCGCACGCATAGGTATTAAATTTTAAAATTAGTAGCCCATATGTATCTCAAAACAAGAATTTTAAAATTTTGATTAGAATATTTTAAAAGGTTCTAAAACCCGGTTCGGAAGCGCAAGGTCACAGGCAAAGCAGGGATTAAAGGCACTAACTTTAAAGTTGCCGGGTGACCTGGCGGTCTAGAGGTAAGGTGTCATACTTCTGTGCTGGTGGCCGGGGTTCAATCCTCGGTCCCGGCACAGATTTATCTGATTACCAAACCCTTCCTTCACCTCTGACAAGACGTGTATTAATCACAACTTGTCAATCTGTGGAATGCCAGGCCTCCACCGTGGTTCGGATCCCACGTTAAACTGTAGGTCCTCCATTTCATCTCACATTCACCCTACCATTACACATTAGCGTAAGTGCGTACAAACCGAACGGGTAGTAAGACGCGGTGCTAATAATAATAATAATAATAATAATAATAATAATAATAACAGTGTCATAAATTTTAAGTACATCTAAGAGAATAATTATTACTTTAAGTACGCCCCAGGATAAAAACCAAGAGTCCTCTGGACGTGCGATTGGCCTCTTTAACCACTCAGCTATCGTGAGGGTCTGTGTCACTATACTGAGTGTGCAATATAAGATTATTCTTTGGAAAGAAGGTTGAGAGGGGGGAGGAGGGGATTTTATAATCCTCTGGGAGGTCTCAAGAGGTAGACGGATATAACTGACGGTCAAAATAAGAAACTGCTGGCGCTAGCAGCGGTGGGGGGATGAATTAATGAAGGAATAAATTAGGTGAAGAGCCCTAGGAGAGGAGGTATGTATGCGCCGGTGGTGGAGATATGGGGGCGGGGGAGGGGAGATATTTTCAGTTGTAATATGTCAAATACAGTTTCCACTGGAGGGACAATAAAAGCCATGATGTATTGCTACAGGCCGCTTCAAAAAAAAAAGTACGAGTATTTTGGCCACATTCTCCCCCTCCCTACGTAGGGGAAAATGACGTGTTGAGCAAGGATGATTTGTGGTCTCTAGAAAAATAAAACAGAGAAATTTAAGAATTTATTGTAAGAAATATATTTTAAACTGCTCATTTATCTCCTTAATAATAAACTACCAACTTTGGTGGCCGAATGTTATAATGCGCTATTATCGTGTTAGACTAGACGTATGAATACGGGAAGATTGGGGTTATTACAACTTCTATGAAGAGATATTCAACTGGCCCACTACCAATACTGTGCTTGTTCGTGACTGATATAAAAGAATAACTTTAATTATCTAATTAACATATACAACTGTATTTTACGTATTGTTTTAATTACTCTCATTACATTTATTCAAACAAATACAAGGTATTGCTTCAACTTTACTCCAACATTTTAAAAGAAAAGACCCCAAAAATATACTTGATATTGTGATTTATTGCAGAAACGACACACGTGAGCTTTTTTTTTAATACCTAAGACAGCTGACAGAAATTTGAATAACTAAGTGGCCAGTATAATGTATTATTATTATTATTATTATTATTATTACCGCGTCTTACTACCCGTTCGGGTTGTACGCACTCACGCTAATGTGTGATGGTAGGGTGATTGTGAGATGAAATGAAGGACCTACAGTTTAACGTGGAATCCGAACCACGGTGGAGACCTGGCATAGTATAATGTAGAAACTTTTAATTGAACATATAGATTTTGCACCGATTTTTAGAGCTAGAATCGGTGGAATAG
>CABFVX010005823.1:20238-38970 GCA_902151425.1 Timema shepardi
TTTTTCTCAAAACTAAAAAAAAAAAAAATCACATGTCGTTTCTGAAATAACCGATTCAAATATTTTCCACTCTTTATACACGCAAACGTGGGTTGGTTTCTTCTAGATTGTACCTTCTTCGTCTCTACCCCGTCCATGTGAACATTTGGATAGCATGGACGGATAGTAACGCGTGGCGCACACAAAAAAAATATTATGGCATAGGTCATAACTAAAAATAATATTATGAGTAGTGAGGTATCATAAAAAATATATTACGTACTGATCTTAACTAATTTTGTTTAAATCTTGATTCTTGATAGAATTAAAATGTAATTGCAATACTTGTGGTAAAGATATAATATGCTTTATGTATATGTAAATCAAATACTTCGATACCTTTAAAAAAATAAAAATAAAGGTGGTTCAGAATATTATATCATAATGCCTACAATACCAAATTAATACAACAATAGTAACCCCACTTTATTAACTATGGGAGGGTGGAAATTTACACATATGTAAATTACCTTCAATATCATTTTCCTCTCCCCGCGAGGAGTATAGAGATAGCAAAAATAATTGGTCAATAAATCGAATGCAAAATCCCTAAGTTTATCTTGAATAATACAAACTATCATAATTGGTTGATCAAGAATGTATTCGACGCACCTGAATCTTGAAATCCTCTCAGTCCACGTTCAGACGGATGGTGTTTTCACACATAGTTTCCTACTTAATTCAGCACAAGTCATCTATCATCGTTTGAATGCCTATCATTCTGATAATTGGCAAAAACAAGCAACTATCTCAAACCGAGCGTAGCCAAATTTTGTTTTAACTTGACCGTTTGGCATTACGTCTGTGTGTGTCTGCCCGGATCTTTGTTTTTTCCACAATAACTGTCAAATGCGTTGAAAAATGTTAACTGATTCTGGTGAGCATATTCTATAAACCTTAACGGACAACGTATTTGCATGGTTTTTCAATTTATTTATTCATTTAAATATGGTGACTACTCAAAAGGTTTTTAGTTTAATAGCACATCTCAAGTGATTTGAATTTAAAATTCTAAGCAAGCGATGAGTACCTAGGGCGTTTATTTATTTAAAAAAACATATATTCAAGGATGAACGTCTTAAACCACTTTGACAACGGTTATTGTCTATGAATTATTACTATTAAGACTGTAGTAACTACAGTTTCCCCATGGCTTATTTGGTGCTGACTGACAGCTTTGAAAAGTTACCAGACCAAATTACGTATCCCTATGTCGTCGAACCATATGATCTTCAAAAACATATGGTCAGCATCTGTCACTTTTGACAGTAAAAATTTAGGTATATACCTACATTTTGACTGTCAGTAATCAGCTGTGAGCTGTCAGTCAGCACTAAAGAAGTCATGGGGCTACTGTATTAAAAAACACATGGAGACAACGAGGTATAATGTTCACTCTAGTTCGTTAAATTTAATCCATTCCTTCATTTAATTCATACACTTTCAAATTAATATCTGAAAATATATTAATTTTTGGTTGGTAACTTCAACTACTCTCAAAACAAGGAGCACAATGATCTTGTGGTGTTGTAGAAATTGGTTCCATTTTTAAATTGTACATTCTAGCTCATCCTGACCTGGTTTATATGTTATCTCACACACTTTTCTTCATGTTAAATTTCAGCTCCCACGACAGTGCTGCCGCCTGGATTGGGGTCCTTAGAAGCTGCCAATCAGAGCAACCCTGAGCCTTGCATTGTGGCCGGGGTCAAGTATACTCATGGTCAACAGGTATGGCTATTTATTTGTTTTGTGTGTGTGGGGGGGAGGGGGGGGAGCAGAGGGCTTTATGAAGGGTCCACCGCGTATTAATAACCGTTAAGGCTTGCCGCACATTCATTCATATGGAGTTTGGATGAGGAAGTTATAATTTAAAGGGAATGTAACTGAACGTAAAGACCCGCCTCGGTGGCGTAGTTAGCTAACGCGCTAGTCGTGTTGAGCTCGACTACCAAGGATGAGAAGATCGAGGTTCAAATCTCCTTCGGGTGAACTGGGGGAAGTTTTTCCTAAATGGTTTTCCACTCTACCTCCACGCAAATGTGGGTTCACTTCTTCTGGGTTCAAACTTTACCAGTTCCTAATTCATTAGCGCGATTAGTACTTAAGTGTATAACCCGAACGGGTAGTAAGACGCGGTGCTAAATAAAAAAAATCACTGAACGTAAGCAGAGTGTCACTTCATTTAGGAAAAGTCACCCTCGGCACAACTGACTGGGATTCGAACTCAGTCACCGACAGTACATTCAATTGCGATAGTGATTCCCTAAACCATGCGACCAACAAAACATTTCCTTCTAAAATGGCCCATTCTTGTTACTATTTTTTATTTCCACATTCATTCGATAATACGTTTTGTTACTTTGTCAAGTGATTTAAACTATTTTACATTTTAAAATAAATAACGTAGAATGGTTTTTACTTTCTCCTAGAGGGAAAGTATTTTAATCTTGAACATTTTTACCTCAAAACTGTGATAGCGATTGACGTTTTATGTGCCCCAACTAAAAAAATGGGGGAGGGGGCCCGAGTGGGGAGGCCAACAATTATGTAACACTAAAGGGTACAGATGAAGCTGTTTGATTGATTTATTCCAAAATTTATATCTAGATCTAGGGCACATCTTGATTGTGATTCTAGCTGGTTTATAATTGAGTGGTCCGGAGTTCAATCCTCGGTCCCGGCACAGATCTATCTGATTACCAAACCCTTCCTTCACCTCTGACAAGACATCTTGTGAATGTGGAGGAATGCCAGGCCTCCACCGTGGTTCGGATTCCACGTTAAACTGAAGGTCCTCCATTTTATCTCACAATCACCTTACCATTACATATTAGCGTAAGTGCATATAACCCGAACGGGTAGTAAGACGCGGTGATAATAATAATAATAATATATTATTGGAAGCTATTGATAACTTTTTAAATAAATAATTTTAATTAATAAAACCATACATACTTTAAATAAATAAATACATAATACTTTACATACATACATACATACATACATACATACATACATACATACATACTATACATACTTTACATACATACTTTACATACATACTATACATACATACTATACATACTTTACATACATACTATACATACTATGAATACATACTTAACATACATAACACACATACATACAACGCAAACGGATGCGTGTCTTGAATCGCTGCTTCTCCTTCACTCTAATATGTAGAGGAGGTAACTATTATACTATTACAAGGTAAATACACGATAAGAAAATAAGAGGGATCATGTTGCTGAAACATAGAATAATACTTAGGTAACACAAATAAATTTATCATAACCAAAAATAAGACGAGATAAAGGTTTACAGTAGAACAAGATTTAAAGTTAAATATCGAGTACAGTATATAGTGTCAGAAATATCAGTTCGGAGTGTCAAGTATAAATTCTAAGCAAAAAGGAAAACACCTTTTTATTGAACATATGGGTAGGATCTAACAAATCCAGAAATATAAGACCTTGTCGTAGCTTGGGAGAATAAGTGTCTAAAACACCACAGTAAAGGTTAAAAGGGGAGTTAAGTAGAAAGAGCACAAAGGTAGTCGGACTTGCGCCAGACTACACTCAGAAGGGTCCAAACAGAAAACACAGTGAAAGAGTAACTAATAAATAACACTAATGTAAATCCTATAGTTTTATAGTTACTAGGTTAAATATGGGTCAGGCTAGCTAGCTTGAGTTAAATTAAAGAAGAGTCCCATAGATACTCTAAATAATGAACAGTAAATGGACGATCTATTATATACATACAGATGGCTAACAGTCAGGTGTCAACACCATGTAGTACTATGGACGATCTTTTCCCGGTGGGTACTGTCGGAGCATTCAATAGTACATATAAACAACTACCCATACCCTGGGGTATACAACAAAGCTAGTACAATCTAACATTACAAGGGGCGAAAGGATATGCTATTGGTGCGGGCCACTATATGAAACTAACCGTGTTCCGCACTTTGCGCTCCCTAAATAGTAACATAGAAAAGGTGCCAAAAAGAATGTAGTGTGACACTGACCTAACTAGGCCCTAGACAAGAGGCGTAGTAGACATACAAGTATCGAACATGTGAACATGCCGTTTAGGACGTTATGAAACATTACTCTGCCATAAGCACTCAGAATAGTTAAATGAATACACAGATTAGAAAAACTCGACCACCTGGTCCTCCTTATATATAGAGCTTAGCCACCGTATTTAAGTTATGTCAAATAGACATAAGAAAAATATAGCCAGATTATCTGACGATAGGTATTGACCAATTAGTTTCTTTGGTTACATAAAACATGTCTGAAGGACATACAACATAATTAGTCATTCAGACTAAAAATCAAACATGTCAGAAGGACATAAAAAACATAATTATTTGTTCTTATCTAGGACAACATTTCTGAAGGACACATAAAAACAATATTACAAAGCATAACTTCAGCTAATGTCAGAAGGATACATAAAGACAACATTACAAGGCATAACTTCAGCTAATGTCAGAAGGACACATAAAGACAATATTACAAGGCATAACTTCAGCTAATGTCAGAAGGACACATAAAAACAATATTACAAGGCATAACTTCAGCTAATGTCTGAAGGACACATAAAAACATTCTTACAATAGAACAAACTATGTCGGAAGGACATAATGTTCAAAGTCAGAGATATAAGGTGATACTTAATCGGATCTGGCGAGGTTTCTTCTGCGACGCAGCGGTGAGTCCGACTCCTGATCCATTGTGACTACCAGTATTAGTGGCGCTGGAGATTAGTTCAGAAGTTCTTCCTTCGACGAAATTTTACAAAGAAGTGCAGTTATGTGGCACACGGGTTCCCATGTTTTATACTCTTGGTCTAACTCGGGAACGAACCTAACGGAGAGATTGATGGAGGGTAAAAGGGGATATAGAGGAGAGAGAGTGTTTCCCAGAAGCGCCGCTAGGGAATCAGCGCGTCGACTGGCAATACTGAAGTTCTTTTCCATCGCGTGCGTCCAACAGCCAAGACATCCGCCATGCTTGCGGAAAGGCTCAGGAAAGCATGGTGATAATATCAGACTGCATCCTGTCCATCATAAGCCATTTCCTTCTATTTTCTAAAGAAATAGATTAGTTTTAATTTTCTTCCACCTTCTAAAAGAATAGATTAGTTTTTGTTTTAAATTTCTTCTTTTAATTTCTTTATTTCATTCGTAGCTTTATTGCCATGCTTGTAGATGTATTTTATATAGAGGAAAGGTTACACATACATACATACATGCATGAACTGACGAACAAATTCTACTTAGAGTTACACAAATAAATACTCACTTGTTCCCATCAAAACTAAATATTTACTCGCTTCTAACTAAATTATATTCTAAATGTTGATTTATATCCGTGCAAAGTCAGACAAAGCGATTTTTTTTAAATTATATACTTTATTTGAACTTGTTAAATATTAGTGAAAGTCTGCCTCCATATACTGTATTGCTTTACTATATTTAGTCTGTTACCAAATTTAACAGTTTTTATCTTGTTTATTAAATTGATTTAATTAATTGTATAACTCTTTCCGACAATGTTTGTTTAACCGTGGGAGCTTCCATCATTTCATCATATGCTTTAATTTAGCTTAAGCCTAAATGTTGATAATGTATTTATTATTATTTCGTTTCTATAATGTATCATGTATATTAAAGACAGGATGTTTTCATTGTATACACATGCATTAAATTTAAATTGCCAATATAAATTATATTTGTAATTATAAAATAAACATGACATACGAGCAAATACTTAGACTGGTGGTGGTATCTAGAACTTGATGTTATGAACGTGTATCTATTATATCTACACCAGTAAACCCTTGCGACCCTTTCGTACATTCAACCTCATCTCCCCCCCTTCCCAAATGATTTAATCTTTCGTTGTTTTGTTGAAATTACATACTCAGCGAAGTGTATACACAAAATAGCAAAGAGAGTTTATTAATGTGAATGTATTTACAATACCTCATTGTATACAATATATGATGTCAGAATGCAATCATTGTGAATTTAGATTCTTCTTTTAACTTAAATTTTAAACAAACAATGTGTTTTAACGTAAACTGAGTATGCTATGAGCGTATAACCCGAACGGGTAGTAAGACGCGGTGCTAAATAGTATTATTATAGTATGCTATGTCAGAAATCGGTAAGAAATCCTATCCTCTGATAACTTCTTCGCTGTAGGCTTTTGTATTAGTTGAGAAAAAGGGATGTTGATAACAAAAATAATATATTCTCTTGTATAATTTGATAAGTCCGTTTCCTGTAATAGAAATTACTGAACAGATTTTGACAAACGACCACTCATTTTAATGTTTAGGAGTCCAGGATGTCGGGGGAAAATAATAGTTTTCCACGAAAACCCGACTTTCAAAGGAAATTTTCAAGTTTTCATTCCTTGTTTAGTCACCATGGAAACCGTTATTTGCTGCATGGATGTAAATCTCTAAATAAAATATATCTCTTTGGCAAAAAAAATAATAACTCAATCTTTGTTGGTCCAAACACATCAAACTTTTTCTTTGCACGAATATTTCTCTTTGGACGATGGTCACAACACATATTACCTGAGATTTCTAAACTGGGGCAACATTAATTTTTTTATTGGAATGTTATCGTTAATTTTCATTTAGATTAATAATATTGAGCATAATTTGAAAATTAAAAGGTTAAGTTTTTAAGTTCGTGAATATATTGTCTACGTTTTATTTTTCGCATTATAAATTATGTTTAAATATGTGTATCATAAGCTCAAAAACGATAAAATGATCTGAATAGTGTTTAAAAAAATAGCCATTTTAACAAAATAAAGTTTGATTTTGGTAATAAAAACAGTAGAAAATTTCTGGAAAAGTTACCAGATTTCTAGAATGTATCCCTACGCCAAAACATATGATTTTAAAGACCATATGTTTAGCGGCTGTCACTTTTGACAAGCAAAGTTTCGAAACCAAGAAAACAATACAAATCATAATAATAAAAATAAATGACAATTTTGATTTATTTTAATTAAAATATTCTTTTATTTTAGAATTATTATTTTTTTACTTTTTTCATATGGGTATAAAATTAAACATTGAAAGGAGGATAAAAGGGTAAGGTCTACACACTTACCAGGAAACTGTCGGCCTCAAAGTTCACAATTAAAACACACTTAAACAGATAATTATGTAATTTTTGGGGTACATCAGTCCCCTTCTTTAGCAGAAACAGACGGGACTATTCACTATGGAATATGTGTATTATTACTGGTTAGACAGTATAATATGTTGGATGTGTAAGAGCTTAGCTTGACTTAATGTTTTTATGAGGTAATGATTTTTAGAATAATTTAATGTCCGTAAAAACATGTTAGCAAATTTAGGAATTAGTTACCCCTGGACTTGTCTAGAGGTGTAACCAGAACTTATCCCACATCATCACTGGAGTTGGACTCGTCTTTATCATCGTCGTCGCCTAGGTTGATTATTAAAGGTGGATGTCTGTTATTCGAATCCATCTTCATCTCTTTGAATCTTCGATTTTCAATTTTCTTAATGGGTTTCTCGCAGTGGTCCACATGCTTACTCCATCCTAAGAATGTATATGTATCCACACATACTGGCCTCACTTATAACACAAAACAAACAGTTATTAAAGGAGTAACTGTGGGTGATTGCAAATTAGTATCTTTGCAAGAATCCTGTGACTTATCAAGGCTACCCATTAGCATGTCACCCTCTTATGGCATCAAATCATGTGAAGCAAGGCGTAAAGATATACATATGTTAGCTAAGGGCGACAATTTTATACAAGAATTGGACCTATACACATATATTTAACACTTCCAACACATGTTCTCAGCGAGACTTTTCCCTATACACAAATAGTTTGAAGCCGTTTATTTTCAGAAATTATTTCAATGAAGACTTGCTTCCTTTGAAATGTATGTCACTGTCTCTGATGGCCGACGAGACATTATCCAATGACACGTGTTTCCTGAGAATTATCAATAAAAAGACTATAATTGGCTATTTTGTGCTTCGATTAAAAAAACTGTACAAATTACAGCTAATTTAAACATGTTCAATATTTTGTATAGTACAATTTATATTTCTATTGCTGTTGAGGATCAAACATTCAAAATAAGAAAATGAGCTTATATCTGTAGATAAAGGCAAAAGCGAGATCAAGAGGCAAGTAAAGTTTTGTTAGTAATCACTGGAGCCAACCTTGACAATACATTCTATAGATAACTTGATGTATAGAATCTCTTGTAAACTAATCTACTGCTTTAGCTGAAACTCCAGGAATTGGTTTTCTGATTCTCTTCTTTCCAGGGGTCTCAACTTCATCAATGTTCTTTTCACAGTAACTGAAATCAATATTTAGCTAAGAACTTACTTCATCAAGTATGTCTACAGATAAAATTAACCTTTGAAATAATTTTTAGAATGAAAGTGTGATACGGTGACAAAGGGGGGAGGGGGGATAGTACCTACACCAAAACCAATACATTAATATATAATATACTTTTATTTTATAGAAAATAACAAATAATGTTAACTAATTTTCCACTCACTCATACCAGTGGGAAAAACCCAAAGATGATTAATAAATGTTCAATAAAGATATAATAAAATGTCTTAGGCCTATTTGAAAAACCTTTTGTTATTTTTTCAACATTCAAACAACTGGCTAAAATTTTAGGCCTATTTACAAAAATGTGTTTCTACCTTTAAATTATAAAATACTATGACATAATATTTTCCTAGCGGCATCATAATGTTTAATTGATTACTAGCCTCCGAATTAAAAGTAAGGTAAAGTTATTGGTAAGTATTGTAATTTTAAATTATTATTATTGTTATATGCAATAGTTATCTTTTTTTATTGTTTTAAAGTATTTAAAACAAGCAGAACCTAACCTTTCAAGCATCAGCAACAAAAGACTTAATTATGCATAGTTTTGATTAAATTGTTAGCTAAATTATAGTCAATAATTATTATTTTAGTGTAATTATTGTCTCCGTATTCTTTTGATTAGAATGACGGTATTATATCATTTATGACATACTATTTTATATATATAAGTGTGACCTATATGCAGAGATTTTTGCGCACCAATCCCTATTAACATATATTTTGAATTATCGAGTTCAGTATACAAACAGATGCTGTCTGAAAATAGTCTTTTAATACCACAAACACACTATCCAACCGTTTTATGTGATTAATAGGCCTAAAGCTGTTTGAGTTATAATCATAGTTTATCTGAAGTAGGTATTTGTTTACGTACTACTCCCGTAGTCTTTTAGAATTTCTGTAACTACTTGACAAACTCTATGTAAATAGGAAGAAAACCAGGCTATGTTAAAACACATTTCACCCTGTTCTGAACTATAAATGGTGATAACTACTAGCTATAGACGAAACGCTCCTTGAAAACATAGAATTACGTAAAAAGTTTTTGAAATAATATACAAAATATACCTATTCACCATTTAACACTAATCTCGTTGATTTGGAGCAATTAAGCTGATAATTTAGGAACATCGCACTTGAGCGGTAGAAATCCAGCAGATAAATTGGAACCACTAGGCTCTTCTAATCTTTGATCTTGTTGGCTAGGTTTTAAAAAAATGCGACCTAATTTCTTAACTAAAGTTATTCTATACTGAAAATTTAAACAATTATATCTGCACATGGGAATCGAATCCGGGACCTTTGGCTTAGTAGGCCAATACCATGCCCACTGAGCTATCAAGGAATCGTCTCATTTTCAGGGTCATTCTTCACTCATTCTCGTTTCTATCAAACTCTCTCTCTCTCACACACACTCTTACACTCTCTCTCCTCATACACACACACACACACACGCTGTAAAACTCTCACACTCTCCCTCTCTATCTTTCTAAAACTCGCTCTCTCTCTCTCAAACCAGCACTCTTAATTTATCTTTATAACTCTCTCAAACTCTCTCTCACATGTCATCACATTTTCTGGTGAGGGGTCATTTTAAAGTTCTCACCGTGGTGTGAAGGTGGGAAATATAAGTTTTGATTAAAATTAAACACCTAAAACTTAAAATAAATGGAAAGTTGATAGTCTTTGACGAGTAAACATCTAACTATAAAGTCTGGTGAGGCTTCATTCTATAAAACTTTTCCGAATATAAAATGTATATTTTCTAGCACCGCGTCGTACTACCCATTCCCCAATTTTAAGTATTGACCCGATGGCCACATGGTCTAAGGCTCTACTCTTGCAATAGACTAGACTTCCTACGACGGGGAGATCGTGATTCGATCCGGTCTGGTGTACTGAGGGTGGTTTTATTTCTAATTGGTTTCCCACTCTCTCTCCATTCAAATACAGGTAAACTTCCTCTTAATTCAATCTTCCTCATCCAAAACTTACTAGTGTAATTAGTACATAAGTGTATAGTCTGAATACCTAGTAAGACACGACGCTAATAAAAAAATCTACTCCTGCACCTACTAAAAACTTCAATCATTTCATACAAAACGATTGCTCTAACGGCTGGTTTAGTACCTTTGCTCTTAAAAAAAAAGTTTGTTTTTGACGCATGCACTCTTTCTGTTTGAAAGTGGTCTGTCCTAGTTGTTAGTGTATCAAACAGACACTTTAGGTCAGTCGGTAGTGTGTCTAGCTACTCAGCTATGTGCCCTAGGTTTGATCCTTGAAAAAAATAGAAAAAAGTCAATTAATGGAACATGGGGCTTTCTCCATCACAGAAATTAAATAACAGCTGGCTAACGGGAGGTAATGTATTTTCTAGAATTAATATTTAGCACCGCGTCTTATTACCCGTTCGGACTATACGCTTTAAGTACTAATTACTCTAATGGATTAGGAATTGGGAAGGTTGAATTAGAGGAAGTGAACCCGCATTTGCGTGGAGGGAGAGTGGAAAACCATTTAGGAAAAAACCCTCTCAGTTCACCCGACCGAGATTCGAACTTCGATCTCCCCGTCCTCAGCAGTCGAGCTCAACACGACTAGCGCGTTAGCCAACTACGCCACCGAGGCTGGTTTTTTTCTCTAGAATTATGTTAGTTTGTAAGTCTTGTAGTGAGAACGTAAAGCAACATTTAATAAGTTTTAAGGTGACCTGGCGGTCTAGGGGTAAGGTGTCGGACTTATATGCTGGGATCCGGGGTTCAATCCTCGGTCCCGGCACAGATTTATCTGATTACCAAACCCTTCCTTCACCTTTGACAAGACGTGTATTAATCACAACTTGCGAATGTGAGGAATGCCAGGCCTCCACCGTGGTTCGGATTCCACGTTAAACTGTAGGTCCTCCATTTCGTCTCACAATCACCCTACACCATTACACATTAGCGAAGTATGTATAACCCGAACGGGTAGTAAGACGTGGTGCTAATAATAATAAGTTTTAAATTTCTGCATTAATATCCTCAAAACTTCGGGTAGTAAAAAAAAATCTCGTGTTTAACATAATTTTTTCTTCTTAAACTACCCTGTCTCATTTGAATAATGTTTTTTTGTTTTTTCTGTGTGACATGTCATGCATTTGTTCGCGACAGCCGCAAGTACAAAGAGTGGAAAGTACATGTTTATCTTCCGGCGGAAAATAATTGCCACGGAAATAAAAACAAACGGGCAGAAAAGTTCCAGCCAGGGCGGAATTCTAGTACCTCGCTAATTATCACCGGAAATAAGTCAAACTCTCCGTACAACAAGGGATCATACGATCTTATTTTGATATTAATTATTAGGGATACCTAACATACGCGTTCTGATTACATCAGCATATGACTTAAGGACGCTGCCTATCTGATATTGAATTTCATATGTGAATGTGGACATGTTTTTATTCTGATAGTTTTAAAGAAATAAGATGGGGGAAAAACCATGAATTCTTTAATCATTAGAAAATTAGCCCTGCATTGCCACAGAGTTATTATTTTTTGATCTTGGAATAATTTATTTTGTAAACGTATTATTTTTAAATCTTATACAACTCAAGCTATTTGTTTTATTCACGAAAATGGCCAGTATGAATCTTCCTGCCAGGATGTAGGTTAAAAAATAGTCCATGGAAGCAAATGTATATCTAGAATAAGGAACAAGATAAAGCTTATTTTGAAATGCAAGTCAATGCTGTCCAAGCAAAAAGGTAGAGTAAGTGTTTATAATCTTAAATAGAAGTGGGAAGTGTTATCAACAAGTAGACAAAATCTATCGCAAAATGAACTTATCATTTTCTTCCCTCTCTCTATTTAGTACATTAGATTTGCTCGAAAGTTAATTGTCGCACTTAAAAGTACACCACCTATCCCTATCTTGAGCTAACTTTATCCAGTCCACCTCATTATTCCCTATCTTGCACTAGTTCTCTCCAGTCTACCTCATTACACACTATCCCTATCTTGCGCTAGTTCTCTCCAGTCCACCTCATTACAACCTATCCCTATCTTGAGCTAACCATATCCAGTCCACCTCATTACACCCTATCCATACCTTGAGCTAACCATATCCAGTCCACCTCATTACACCCTATCCATACCTTGAGTTAACCATATTCAGTCCACCTCATTACACCCTATCCCTATCTCTTTCAGGTAAACTCTAATGTTATCCTCCCATCAGAACCTAGGTCTTCCCAATGGTGTTTCACCTCTAGGTTTACCAATCAATACCATGAACACGGTTCTAGAAGCTTCCATTCACGCAGCATGTCCTGCCCACCATAATCTGCGAGATTTGATTATCCTATCAATATCGTTTTATGAGTACATGTATGTAATTCATCATTATGTATTAATATTTAGCACCGCGTCTTACTACCCGTTCGGTTTATACGCTTTTAAGTACTAATTACTCTTATGGATTAGGAATTGGGAAGGTTGAATTAGAGGAAGTGAACCCGCATTTGCGTGGAGGAAGAGTGGAAAGCCATTTAGGGAAAACCACCCTCAGTTCACCCGACCGAGATTCGAACCTTGATCTCCTCGTCCCCAGCGGTTGAGCTCAACACGACAAGCGCGTTAGCCAACTACGCCACCGAGGCGGGTATCATTATGTAGCCTCTTCCACTCTCCTATAGTCTCATCCCTTTTGGATCAAATATCTTCCTAAGCACCTTGTTTACAAACACCCTGAATTTGTTTTCGTCATGTAAGGTAAGAGACCACGTTTAAAATACTCAGAGAACAATCATTATTATTATTATTATTAGCACCGCGTCTTACTGCCCGTTCGGGTTGTACGCACTTACGCTAATGTGTAATGGTAGGGTGATTGTAATCCGAACCACGGTGGAGGCCTGGCATTCCACACATTCACAAGCTGTGATTAATACACGTTTTGTCAGAGGTGAAGGAAGGGTTTGGCAATCAGATAAATCTGTGCTGGGACCGAGGATTTAACCCCGGACCCCCAGCACAGAAGTCTGAGATCTTACCCCTAGACCGCCAGGTCACCAATGAGAGATAGTTAAATGCTTAGTTTTAAGTGTTTTTGTCTCAGGTTAAGTTGGATTTCAAATGCCGTGCGTTAATAAAGCTTTATTTTTTTCTAGGAAACGTATCTTACCCAAACGAAATAGTTATACATTTCCAAAAATTAATCTCCTATAGACATCGTAATATAATCTTATTCATTTTACATCATGATGAAAATACAAATAATTTTAATTACGATAGAAAAATATTATTTCTATTTTTCTATTTTTTTCTAAATCACCACGCCTAAAAAATTATTTATTAATAACGTATCGTATCGGTGAATTTCGCCGTGTCAATAATATTCCCGCTATCACAGATTTATTAAAAACCCTTTTTCATCCCTTGTCTACATTTTGCACCAACAAAAAGTTCGTTTTTTTAAAGCACGTGCCCTAGAGAAAGGTAAAGTTAATAGTGTAAACTGAAATTTAGAGTTGTAATTAATATCGGGCGTTATTTAATTGGGTCTTGAAACTCGTGACTTTTAATAGAAAAAGCATTTTTAAGGGCTCGCAGGGAATACAATATCTGGACTGTAAATTATTTCAATACTGAGTAAAACTGTAATCACGTTAACGGCATTAAAGAGTTTTAGGAGCCAGTTTTAAATAACAAAGTTTTTTGTGTGCGCCGACTTGTTACTACTAAGCTTTTCCGCATATTTGATTTAATGGGGTAGGGATGAGTAAGGTAGAGTTTAAAGTAAATGTGCCTGCATTCGCGAGATGAGAGGGTTCAGATAAGGAACTCTCTAGGTATCAATTTTAAAAAAAATCGTTAATGTGGTTATCAAAAAACCAAATCACCTTCAGTAGACCCGACCAAGATTCTAACCCCCTGCTGTCACCATCTTCGGTGGTTGCGTGGTCTAAGGTGCTACTCTCATGTTGGACTATACAACTGAAGATGAGGAGATCGGGTGTTTCGATCCCGGTCGGGTGGTTTTCATAACTGGGTTTCCACTCTCCTTCCACGTAAATGCGGGTGCACTTACTCTCAATTAAACCCTCTTAAGCCATTGGTGTAACTAGTACATAGGCGTATAACCCAAACGGGTAAAAAGACGTGGTGCTAAAAAAAAGTATAATACTACGCACTTAACTCTAGCATTTAGATATTTACTAAATGGATATGAGGATGAACCCGTCTAGATATATTAAATATCTCCGTCATCACCAGCTGGAATCGAACCAGGGTCTTCTGTTGTTACGGTCTACCATTAGGACAGGAAGTAAGTCCCAGCGTGTATGATTGCGGTGCTCATTCAAAGAACATAACCACGTCGAATTAAAACGAAACTCTGTGGGGGGGGGGGGGGGGAACGAATTAAAAAAATTCCACAATAACTCTATTTGTTTNGAGACAGATTCTAGAAACTTCACACTAACTCTATTTGATTATCAAAGGTCGCACGACCCATACAAAATCCTTTCAAGTCATAATAGGGTTAAGTGGGGACGATTTAGAACCCTAGGTATGCGTTAGGAACTCAATCATGGAACTCCGGCAAAATGAATTTTGTGGTCGCTTCAGGAAACTTTCAGAAACAGCCGAAAGTTCTGTCATTCCTGCGTTCTAGCTGGCTGTGTAGGTATGTATCGAGCTATATAGCCACGAGTGAGGAGTGAAGGCTTCCAAGCCACAACATCCCTCCCCCCTCCTATGTTTCGCAATTATTTCCACATTTTTCAGGGATGCTTTGTGCTGATTACTACGGCGCTTGACATTCAATTGCCATTATGACCTTGAACAAGGGTGACCTGTAGTCGCGTTATTCATGGATTGGGGGAGGGGGAGGTCGTGTTTTTTGTTTTATTTTTTTATATTTTGTTCTCCATGTCTTTCTACCTATCATTTGCACTAAAATAATAATGATAATGAAAGTATAATTACGTGGAAAGGGGGGGAAGCTATATAAACTGTTAAGAAAAAAAAACCACGGGATTCAAACCACGACCTTCCGACTATCAACAAAGCCAGATAAGTCGTCCTCTATCTGCTTCTCACCGGTGAGGATGTATTTTCTGTTTTAATTAGATTTAATTAAAGATGAGAGATGTTTATCAAAGAATACTAAGGCCGTGAGTGGAGCTGAATGTGTAACGGATAATTTTCTAGTGATCTCATTAGTTGAATTAGCTAGGAATTTTGTGAGGAGAAAATGAGTTTAAAATAAAGATAAATAATGCAGAATGATTTTGAAGGAAATAAGAAGTTGCTCTGGAAGAGTGTAAAGAGAACGAAACAAGGAGTGCAAAGAAAAAATATGGCATTCAAAATGAACGTGGTGAGATGATCTGGGGTGAAAACAGTATAAGAGATAGATTGGGGGAGTATTTTGAGCAATTAGATTGCTAAAAAATAGAGAAAGTAGAAGAAAATATAGAAAATGTTATGAATAGTAAAATAATTAACGAAGCTGAGTTGTTAAAAGCTATTAAAGTGTTAAAGATTGGCAAAGCTGCGGCCATAGATGGAATCACAAGTGGAATAATTGTGGGGGCATGGTACTACTTGCCAGATTGTGTTAGTTGTTCAATGTGTTTGCTGGGCTTTCGAGTGCTCCTAATGACTGGTGTACAAAGGAAAAATCATTAAGAATGAATGTAAGAATTATTATAAGGCAATTAGTTTGTTGAGTATTCCAGGCAAAGGTTTTGGGAGAGTATTAATTGAGAGGGCTCGTGGAAAACTGAAGACAAGATTTGTGGTTTCATGCCAGGTAGAGGTTGCATGATGGATAACATATTTGCATTGCAACAACTGGTTGAGAAATGTATGGCAGTAAGGAAGAAAGTGTATTTTACATTTGTTGATCTAGAAAAAGCGTACGATCGTGTAAATAGGGATTTGTTATGAAATTTTCTTAAAGAGTATGGTGTGGATGCATGGTTAGTAAATGCAATTATGTTGGTGTATGATTATTAAAGCTTACATTATGGTGGATTAAGCTTTGAGTGAATGGTTTGACATTGAACAGGTTGTGTTGTGTTTTCATTGTTGTTTAATGTATCCATGGATAAGTGTTTGAGAGATGCTTGTGAGGACTTGGTTCGTGTACAAATGGACAATGTGAATGTGAGAGTGCTATCATATGCAGATTATGCCGTATTAATGGCTAAGAATGAAAGTGACTTGCATAGCAAATTAAATCGTTTGAATGTGGCAACAAGAAGAATATATTTTCTTATAAACGTCTTCAAAACTAAGTTGATAGTTTTTGATAAGGATGGGTCAGGAAATGATTGTCAGCTTTGTATAAATGGAAAACTTTTATACCAAATGAATGAATTTGTGTATCTGGGCAGATTGTTCTGTAAAAATGGAGGAATAAATGGGGAAACGTGGGTTTGTCAGGAGAAACACAAGAATAAGGGGATTGCGGTTGGACTGAGACATTTAGAAATGTAAGAGGAAAAATTCCTATGGAGATCGTCAGGAGGTCAGATATGATAGCGATTCAGTCAGGTTGAATAAATCTGGCTGTGCAGTGCAGCGGAAGACCACACTCCCACAGGGGAAAAACTCTGCACGCCTTCACAAGTTTTATTTTCTCCAACGAATCCATGACACCGTGCACGGCGCCGTGCGAACCAAAGGACGCGCCGCGCCGTCAAACAAAGGAGTGATTGCGAAAATCTGCGACGCGGCTTCACGCCGTGTTCCTCTGCTAGTTATTTTTGATTTTCCACCATGAACATTCACGATAAATTGTTATATCTCTATTATTTGTAGATTAAAATTTAAAAAAGCGTTTTACGACTCAGGAAGGGAGTTCATCCTTTAACTCTCCAAAACTAGATTCCGGTGATTTGGTCACTTTTAATTAAGAGTCAATAAAGGATCAGAGAAAGTGTTTCGATTACTTTAGGAAGCCACTCACCCGCTTCAGTGGCCGAATTATTTAAGACGGCACTCTAGTGTTGGACTGACCTGCTGACGATGGGGAGATCGGGGTTTGAATCCCGATCAGGTATACTGAGGGTGATTTTTCCTAAATAATTTCCCACCCGCTTTCCTAGTAGATGGTAGTAGATTACCTCTAAAATGATAATTTCCTCATGCTTATCCCATTGGAACAATTACCATGTATGTGTAAAGCTTGATCTGGTAGTAAGATGCGGTGATAAATATATATATAAATTCTCAATCACAAGTTTTGATGAGCTGCTAACTCGACCCCCTACTCCTCAAGCAGGATACCCGAACAAAGAGCGACACACTCTATCACGTTGTTCATGTTGTACTGAGCTTTGACGTCTTTGTCTAACAGATGGCAGCACGTCTCAACACGCACGTTTAGCCCCGTGTACATCTCACGCCGTGAATGGCGAGACACTGTGTCAGATTGAAATGGGAGCCGTGGTGACAATGACGGCCGTCCATGGCTTAAAGCAGTACACGGCGTGGTTCATTGCGTGCGAAGCCCCCCCCCCCTCCCCCATAAACAACCACTGCTATTTCTAAGCACGGGAATAGGTGACCTGGTGGTCTCGGTATAAGGTTTCGGGCTTCTGTACTGTGGGTCTTGAGTTCAATACTCGATCCCGGCACAGATTTATCTGATATCCAAACCCTTCCTTCACCTCTGACAAAACGTGTATTAATCACAACTTGTGAATGTGTGGAATGCCAGGCCTCCACCGTTGTTTGGATCCCACGTTAAACTGTAGGTCCTCCATTTCATCTCACAATCACCCTACCATTACACATTAGCGTAAGTGCGTATAACCCGAACGGGTAGTAAGACGCGGTGCTAATAATAATAATCTAAGCACGTTGAGCCAGCAGCAGCTGAGCGGTATTTTTGTCCCCATAGTCTCACTAGCCGTGCCAGGTCCTCAGGGAATGGATGTATGTGATCATTGAATGTTTGCGACATTACTATCTCATGAGTGATTGGGGAAAACAGTACGCGATCCAAACAGGAATGAGAATGGGGGATACATTAGGACTGACCACGTTAATTTACCAAGATCTCATATTACATTAAAACAAATTTGACTTGCTTACCCATTTACTATATATCCTTACCTTGAGCTAGTTATATCCAGTCCACCTCATCACACCCTATCCCTATCTTAGCCTAGTTCTACCCAGTCCACCTCATCACATCCTATTCCTATCTTAGCCTAGTTCTACCCAGTCCACCTCATCACA
>CABFVX010005824.1:14826-28280 GCA_902151425.1 Timema shepardi
CTGGCATTCCCCACATTCACAAGATGTCTTGTCAGAGGTGAAGGAAGGGTTTGGTAATCAGATAAATCTGTGCCGGGACCGAGGATTGAACCCCGGACCCCCCAGCACAGAAGTCTGACACCTTGCCCCTAGACCGCCAGGTCTCCCTACTTAATATGTTGATCGACCTCGGTGGTCTTGGGGTAAAGTGCCCGCCCCAGGACCCGATGTTTGTGGGTTCAAACCAAAAACCAGGGTCGGTGGATTTTTCTTGAGCAACAAAAATCTGTAGCACAACTTCCTTCGGAGGGGAAGTAAAGCCGTCGGTCCCTCATGTCGATAGTGGCGTGTAAAAGAACCCTGGGAGGTTTGTGAAAATACTTTTACCTGCAAAATGTATAGGTCCTTTCGTTCTCGCTCCTAGAAATTCTCGTGTGCTGATACAATCAGTCGGCTCACAAAGTGTATGTTAATAATAATAATATTTAGCACCGCGTCTTACTACCCGTTCGGGTTATACGCTTTAAGTACTAATTACGCTAATGGATTAGGAATTGGGAAGTTTGAATTATAGGAAGTGAACCCGCATTTGCGTGGAGGGAGAGTGGAAAACCATTTAGGAAAAACCACCCCCAGTTCATCCGACCGAGATTCGAACCTCGATATCCCCGTCCTCAGTGGTTGAGCTCAACACGACTAGCGCGTTAGCCAACTACGACGAGGCGGGTAAATCCCTCAAATAAATAAAACTAAATGAAACTATGTCACTAATACTTACACACCGTTCGTGTGTTGATAGAGAATCTCAAAGGAGTATTACGATATTAATTTATGAAATGTTATATAATTTAGGATCGTATTAGTGGTACATTTCTGGAGCTCTCGCCACATTCGTTTTACTCGTTCAAATATTGGTTTAGGTATTTGTTTTAATGTAACATTATATCCCCGCTTACGGGCTATCCGCACTACACTAACATGGCTGTAACGATGGAGGTATAATTTAGAGTAAATGTAACCGCATGTGCATGTAAGAGAAAGCAGTAATTTTAGAAGGAAAAAACTTCTCTCAGTAGATTCGGCCGGGGCCTGAACTCAAAACCTCCCCGTCTCCAGCAAACCAGAATTGACGAGCTCGACATTTAGTGCGCTTGCCAACCGATGCAGTTAATATCTATATAACCCTCCTCGGGGGTCGAATGGTCTAAAAGACGAGAGTCACTCTCGAGATAGACTAGACTGCTGAATGCGGGTAGATTGGGGTTCACTCCCGTTCGGGTGCACTGAGGGTGTTTTTTTTCTTTTCAAATTGATTTAACATTCTCTTGATGTAAATGTGGGTGCACTTCCTATACATTTAACCTTTCTAATCCCAACACATTGGGGTAATTAGAACATAGCGCATAACTCAAACCGCCCATATATATATATATATATATATATCACATTAATTTAATTTCAAACCAACTCTTAATATTAATTGTTTTCCCTTTGATCATAAAAAAGGGGCGTACATTTTTCCCTGCACCCAATACAGGCCTATATATTAAATAAAAAACTTACCTCGCTGTGAAAATTAAACATCCCCTCCCCCTGTTCACTATGTAAATCCTTTAGACTTCGTACTGCTGTTGAAGTGCTAATTATTTTGAGGTCCCTCCCTATGCCCCCCCCACTCTCACCGACTGACAATTAAATAACAACTCCCCCTAGTTCTCGTTCCATAGCAATCTCCCAATGTCCCTCCACCTTGCTATATTTGTTTTCAAACAAGGGCCCTCTTCAACTTTTCGCGAGCCACGCTGTGATTTCCCACGGGTTGTATCCCCCGCCCCTCTCTTACCTCCCCCCCTCCCCCCAGCCCCAGCTTAACGTTTGATGCTTGCTACTACTTCACTTGAAATTACACAATCACATTTATAAACCTTCTACTTTCTGTTTCTTTTTTGTGTGTGTGTTGTTTGTTTGTAGATCTAGTAGTTTGTGTGTTTCTAAATTATTTTTTTGAACGACCTTTAATGTTCTTTAATACCTACTCTCTTTTTTTTCTCAACTCTTGTTGTGTTGTTGATAATAAAAATGTCAAGGTATGTTTGTGTTTTTATTTAGTAATTTTCCTCGTTTTATTTAGAAACAAATAAGTATACAATTTTAGAAAATATACCATTATACCAGCTTATGTGCATTTATAACATGGATAAATTTAAAATAAACTCCTCTAAATCATATTTCTATTTTTTTTTTCAATGAGACTCAATATAAATTGAAGTTTCCAAATGGATAAGAAAAAAAAAATACCCACTGCTTGATACAGATACGGCTTTTAATATTAGTTATGGAAGAAATATACCCCCGGGGATGCGATCGTAAAAATAATTTTTATTTTAAAAAAACCCACCGTTAACACATTGGTTATTTAAGGCTTAATCCAAGGGATATAAATGAGGAAGATAATTTAGAGGAAGGGCACAAGTATTATTAGCATAGTGAGATATAACACTTTGAAAATCTCCACCCCCTACCTCCCCGGCATTTGAACCCCAAACTCTTTATCAACGTGACCTTTGACTGCTCAGTCTCTCCTTTGTTTCACAATACAGAAGTAGGCACAATTAATATAAAATATATATCTTGATGCTCATTATTGTAACTCTTATTTGGTCATTTTTACTTTTTTCTCGACCCCTCGGAGAGAGAAGTATTGTGATCATAATAAAAATAATCGAGCTCGATATTTTGATAAATAATCGAGCTCGATATTTTGATAAATATCGACGTTTCATGACCCTCTGAAGTGGGGTTCACGTTGTTGTCCGAGTAGCGGACTAGAGCCGATACCGTTTTACCGCTCGGGGTTCAAACTTGGGATCTAAGTTTTCCTTAGCGTTCCCCCCGAGGAATTATAGAAATTAGATATATAACCCAAAATTAAAGATAATTTACCGAAGGGTGAAAAGAGAAAGAATAAGTGTTCTCGACATTTTCTATAACGATTTTGATTACATTTTGTTTCCAGGCATTGTTTAACATAACAAACGAAATGACAATTCTCGTTTTCCCGTGAAAAAGACTTTCAAGGTACTTTACATAAGCATACATTTCCATCAATGTAAAGTTGTACTAGGCTATTAAAAATAAACATAAAACCAACACTTTCCGAGCTGTAAGCAAATACACATATTTATACAAATTAAATTGATTTTTATGCTCTTTGGTGAACATACTTTTTCCTCGATGTTTCTTTAACAGTGTGAATTATTTCAGTTATGCTCTTTGGTGTACATACTTTTTCCTCGATGTTTATTTAACAGTGTGAATTATTTCAGTTATGCTCTTTGGTGGACATACTTTTTCCTCGATGTTTCTTTAACAGCGTGAATTATTTCAGTTATGCTCTTTGGTGGACGTACTTTTTCCTCGATGTTTCTTTAACAGTGTGAATTATTTCAGTTATGCTCTTTGGTGTACATACTTTTTCCTCGATGTTTCTTTAACAGTGTGAATTATTTCAGTTATGCTCTTTGGTGAACATACTTTTTCCTCGATGTTTCTTTAACAGTGTGAATTATTTCAGTTATGCTCTTTGGTGGAATGTTTCTGCAGCTATATATATATATATATATTTTCGTTTCGCAAATCTAAGCATTTTTAGTAAATGTCTATTTTAAGATTAAAAAAAGTTTGTGTGGTGCACCGTACCATATATTTAAAAATTATATTGAATACTAAATTTGGAACAAACGTTAAACCAACTTGTGTGTTAGTTGGTGCGTTGCGATGACGTGTAGCTGAGCAGAAGTAGGGGAAGTAGGGGAAGCGAGTGGGCAGCGACCCGTTGCTCCTCCAAGTCTGCCAGACACTCCAACTGGAACACCCCGCAGACACGAGTTTTTAATTAAAAAGTTGAACAAGGTCTGAGGATTGTTCGGGTTTGTGAAAAAAATTATCAAGGTTCTATTAAGGACTTTGGTTTTGTTATGTCTGTGACCTAGATCATGTCTATCGGCTAGGTTGTGCCGATTGTCTAGGATCTGTTCATTATCTAGATAGGGATAGGGTGTGATGAGGTGGACTGGCTAGAACTAGCTCAAGATAGGGATAGGGTATAATGAGGTGGACTGGATACAACTATCTCAAGATAGGGATGGGGTGTAATTAAGTGGACTTGATAGAACTAGCTCAAGATAGGGATAGGGTATAATGAGGTGGACTGGATAGAACTAGCTCAAGATAGGGATAGGGTATAATTAGGTGGACTGTCTAGAACTAGCTCAAGATAGGGATAGGGTATAATGAGGTGGGCTGGATACAACTATCTCAAGATAGGGATGGGGTGTAATTAGGTGGACTTGATAGAACTAGCTCAAGATAGGGATAGGGTATAATGAGGTGGACTGGATAGAACTAGCTCAAGATAGGGATATGGTGAAATGAGGTGGACTGGATAGAATTATCTTAAGATAGGGTATAATGGGGTGGACTGGATAGAACTAGCTCAAGATAGGGATAGGGTGTAATTAGGTGAACTGGATAAAACCAGCTCAAAATAGGGATAGGGTGTAATGAGGTGGACTGGATATAACTAGCTCAAGATAGGGATAGTGTGTAATTAGGTGGACTGTCTAGAACTAGCTCAAGATAGGGAGGGTGTAATGAGGTTGACTGGATAGAAATAGCTCAAGATAGGGATGGGGTGTAATTAGGTGGACTGGATAGAACTAGCTCAAGATAGGGATAGTGTGTAATTAGGTGGACTGTCTAGAACTATCTCAAGATAGGGAGGGTGTAATGAGGTTGACTGGATAGAAATAGCTCAAGATAAGGATAGGGTGTAATTAGGTGGATTGGATACAACTAGCTCAAGATAGGGATAGGGTATAATGAGGTGGACTGGATAGAACTAGCTCAAGATAGGGATGGGGTGTTATTAGGTGGACTGGATAGAACTAGCTCAAGATAGGGAGGCTGTAATGAGGTTGACTGGATATAAATAGCTCAAGATAAGGATAGGGTGTAATTAGGTGGACTGGATAGAACTAGCTCAAGATAGGGATAGGGTATAATGAGGTGGACTCGATAGAACTAGCTCAAGATAGGGATATGGTGTAATTAGGTGGACTGGATAGAACTAGCTCAAGATAGGGATATGGTGAAATGAGGTGGACTGGATAGAATTATCTTAAGATAGGGATAGGGTATAATGAGGTGGACTGGTTAGAACTAGCTCAAGATAGGGATAGGGTGTAATTAGGTGAACTGGATAGAACCAACTCAAAATAGGGATAGGGTGTAATTAGGTGGACTGGATAGAATTAGCTCTATTTTCAATTTTTTTTAATACCTATTTTGTAAATAAATATTATGAGGGACATGTAAAATATATAGCTAATTTATAATTTATTAAATGTTTTGCTCAAATTAACACTTTATTACCAAGTTAAATATTTTTGCATATGTAAAACACTAATGGGTTCTAACTAATCTACTTATTTAAAAAACACTGGTGGCGAGTGAGGTGTAGTAAAAATGTGTAATACCACTGATATATATGTTAAATTCCCTTTAACGCCTTGGGGCGGACTGTTATCCCTCGTAGCTTGCCTAATTGCTCACCGCGCCAAGATTTAAACATTTGGGAATTGAACTAAAGTATTAAAATGTTGTTGTAAGAGAAAGCGGTTGTAAACTTAACAACACTTTAATGCTCTCGACCACCGACAAAATCCGGTCGTGTTCATGGAGAGCTTTAGTTGAAAACAAACGTCACATGAATACTCACAAGTACAGTCATTTCGTTAAAAATGGACCACGGAACAGAAGGGAGAGCTTCTCATTCTTCATCATTGACACCACACACATAAATAAACCGGTTCTCTGCGTCTTACTACCCATCCGGACTAACCTAATATTTACACTAATGAGGTAGGGATAGGGAAGTGTTTTTTTTATCATCGGGTCTTACTACCCGTTCGGTTTATACGCATATGTACTAATTACGCTAATGGTTTTAGGGATTAGAAAGGTTATGTTTATAGGATGTGTACCCGCATTTGCGTGGAAAACCTTTTTGTAAAAACCACCCTCAGTTCACCCGACCAAGATTCGAACCTTGATCTCCCCGTCTTGGCAGTCTAGTCTAATGCGAGAGTAGCGCGTTAGACCGGGTGGCCACCCAGCCCAGAGACAAGCCCTGCACAACTTTCGAGGCATTTTTTTTTTAAATTGTAATATTTTAAACTTTATTTCATGTTTTTATTTAGCTAAATAATAACCTGGTTTTTGGATGACTTTCACAGCCCAATGGGGGTTTAATACTGTATTCCTTCTTAACAAAACAAATTATGGTTCATCTTATTTAAAATTTAATGCTGCACAACCTTTATACCGAGGTTCTTTCTGATAAACACGATATTTTTAGTGTTATTTCACTTTCTGGGCAGATAAACGTGTTTTTTATTTAGTAACTTTGCTGTTTGCTCGAAAAGGAAGCGAAAACCAGCTGTTTTCTTCAAAGGACATTTTAAGATAGTTTTTTTTAATCCCCTTACCACACTTTGTTTAATTCGGGAACAACCTGCATATCTATCCCCTCACGAAGTGTCCATAAAGTATATTTCAACAGAATTAAAATAATGTCGGATGGATGTAACATATTTACAACTATACCCTTATTTGGTGGGATTGCCGTCATTCGTGTAAGATCTTTTACCCTATCAAAATACTACCGTACGATAGTATTCTGGTACGAGATAAGGCCTTACCACCAAAATAAGGAAATACGGTCCCGGTTGTCCACGGTACAGAATATTTAAATTTTACTGCCAGACATGGACGAGGCATTAATGGCGACGCTCGCGTGAGGTTATCTCAAGGAATGTCCAGTCTTTACGAGAGAAGGAAGGAAGTCCCGTCCAGGCACGCGAGATACATAATAAACCTGGACACAAACACCGGAAGATCTTTTTACCATTTGAAACCCCGCAATAACCACCGAGTACTTGTAGCCCCCGGTAACGTTTATAACCAGCGGAGACTCTCATCGGTGGACGCGCGGGATGACTGTCAGGCTCGTATATGGGTGTTCTCGCTTAAAAGATGTCCCGCTCTACTTTCACGTGTAGGCCTACATTCCCCATATATGATACCGTCCTTGTCTCCGCCCTTTTAAATGCAATTACAGTCAGGACGGGTAGTAAGATGAGGGAGTGAAATATATGATAATTACTCTAAAAGTGTAGGGATGAGAAAGTAAACATTTTCAAGGTAATATACGGGTGGAATTTGGGTGGAAGGAGAGTGAGAAACCATTTATGAAAGGGATACACCCGACCGAGATTCGAACCTCGATCTCTCAAGACATCGGCAATCCGGTCTACTGCGTTGATTTTCATTAATACTACTACTATTGTTATTACTCCATCTGGTTGGCACAAAATCTAAATGTCGATCTAAATTCGTCTGATTTGCCGGTGGAGGAGAACGGGGTTCTAATCTCAGATGGGTGTACTGAGGGGTAGTTTTTTTTATGGGTTCCCACTCTCCCTCTATAAAAATATGGGTACATTTCATCTATAATGATACCTTCTTCATCCCTTCCCTATATTATTATTATGCACCGCGTCTGACTACCCGTTCGGGTTATACGCTTTAAGTACTAATTACTATAATGGATTAGGACTTGGGAAGGTTGAATTAGAGGAAGTGAGCCCGCATTTGCGTGGAGGGAGAGTGGAAAACCATTTAGGGAAAAACCTCCCTCAGTTCACCCGACCGAGATTCGAACCTCGATCTCCCCGTCCTCAGCAGTCGAGCTTCAACACGACTAGCGCGTTAGCCAACTACGCCACCGAGGCGGGTCCTTCCCTATAGACGTACTTAGTGTCTATGCGCGTGGACCGGCCGTGCAACGAGACGAGGCGATAATAACAAAACATACAATCGTAATATTCTTATCCTGTTTTGTCTCCCATCGTCACGTGCCTGTCGAGGCACGAGAGTTCGAGGAACAGGAGGCGTGAAGGCCTTGTAGGATTGTTTCTTTGAATTAATGTTTATGTTCACTAGACCTTCATGTAAGACTATTTGCTCTCGGCACGTCGCCACTAAATAGAGAAACGCACTCGTATAAATCTCTTCGGTGTAGCGACCCCTTAATGATACAACCGCGCAACTCACCCGTTTAGGAACATTAACGTTAGAACCACCCACACGCGAAAGAAAAAAAACTATCCTCGTTTGACGAAGGATAGAACCCCGGACACTTGGATACAATTTTCTCTAACATTCACTAACACTGCTAGTAGTTCGTTTTGTTGTTGATTTTGTTTTGTACTTTAGCACACACACAAAAAGGTTTAAGAACCAATACCATTTCACGTATCTTTTGGTTTTACATTCACTTTCCATAATAATGTCCTTATACTATAACTGGTTAGTCAGCTCGCGATTAATCATTAATCTAGGACCACGCAACTTTTATCTTAGTACGCCAATGATCTTACCACTGAGCTATCCAGGAATCGTCCCGTGCCCAGGGTCATTCTTCACTCATATTTTAAGGCAAAGCCTATGATGGACGTGGGGAAATCATCGGCTACAAATGTGATTTATTAAGATCACGAGCTTTCAGATGACGCAACCACCTTCAACTCGGTAGTTGGATTATTGCTTCCATTTGTACAATTATTATAATTGTAAGGGATTGTATATTTAAGAATAAATAGCTAAAGATATTATATATGCTTTAGTGAGGATTTACTCACATCTAGACATCATATCCTGAAAATTGAAAAATGACAACTAGATAGATCAGTGGTCAGAGCATTGGCGTACTAAGCCAAAGGTCCTGGGTTTAATTCCCGTGTCCAGACAAATAAATATAATTTAAAAAAATATAACAGCTTTGACTATTTGAATTTAAGATGAAGTTTTAAACGACGGAACATTTTTTTAAAATAAGTAATATTTTCCCATTAAAAAAAATAGTTCGCAGATTCATAAATAATCTCGTGGACTTGAACACTTTGTGTCCCCGCTTATCAAACGTTGAGTGCAAGGCTGAAACACCTCCGCCACGACCTCGTCCTAGGCTCTTAAATACTCCCGGCAGCCGGGCAGAATAGGGGCTGGAAATTACCCCCTCTCTCCCCCCCGCGAGGGGACTTATGGGGCAACGTTGCAGTAGGTCACAACTTTTTGTGAGGAGGGGTGAGGGGGAGGATGGTAGGTCGACCGTTATAACTTCGCGGGTCGGGGTCGGGTCGAGCCGGGTTGGTTTATTTCATCGGAGGGGGTGAGAAAGTTTCGGGGTATTTACCCTCATCCCTTAGGGGAAGGGTTGACAGCCTGAAGGTTGAGGTTATTTGCTAGGAGATAATTATAGAAAGATTGGTCTTTTATCTTACCCGGTGGACGGGGACTTTAACGTGAAGGTACTTCCAGAAACTAACTCGCACGGGACAGTTTCACAATAAATTAGCGCGGGTCTCTCGCTCTGGGGGTGATGGGTGGGTGAAGGGGGGGCGGGATTGCAGGGACATACTAATTGGTTCATCTGAGCGCCTCTTTAGGTCACAGACGTGCCTAACTTTCCAACTTTGGGGAGGAGAGAAGGGGGTACACATTATTTATTAATTAGTCCCTCACTAATTATGTAAAATAGATGGCGGTTAATATAATATTGTCAATTAAAGGACGGGGGTGTAGGGAATGCAATAAAAGAACAGTGTTTTTGTATTATTTTATATAAAAAACTATTTTTTTTCGCCAAAATAAATAAATTGACTACAGTAACAACAAAGAGTTTAATTTTCTTCACGAGGTGATAACAGTTGTTGAATATCTGTCAAGGTTGTATCTAGTCCAATACCACGAGACATTTTCATCAACTGTTGATATCGTCATGTTCAGAAAATTAAACTTATTTTTACTGGAGCAATATTTTTATTTTGGCAAAAAAAAAGTTTTGTTATAAAAACTGCAAAAAAAACACGTACCTTTTCTCGCGTCCCCTACACTCCCACCTTATATTTTTCAAAATACTCTTTAGATAAACATTAAAATAAATTAACGATTTTTATTCCATCCCAGATTCAAATAGGTAATACAACAATTTTTAATTAATAAAACTCTATGTATGCCTTCATTAACATTGTGAATCCATTTTTAGTTAATGTAATTTCTCATAATTTTAAACCGTATCTCTATCTTGAGATAGCTCTATCCAGTCCACCTCATTACACCGTACCTCGTGCAGGTCCAATCTAATGTCCCACCCCCCCTTCCATCTGCGTCTAGGTCTTCCCCCCAATGGTTTTCCAGACAATACCGTATTTAAGGAATGGAGTTAATCAAATAGTATGTTTGTTTTTTAAATTGTTTTACTTAATAATTGACCACTTGACATCAATTTTAATAACTATATGTATTTTATTTAAATCTAAACTTTACAAGATAATACATTTCAGAAATATTCACTTATATATTTGTATCCACTTTATATTATTCTGGCTCAGACATAAAATAATTCCAACCATTGTTTTTAATATGTTTTATTAATTGTCAGCAATTTTTCCATTAGTTCATTTCCAGTCTAGTTGTAAGGCCTAACCAAGTAATTTGTGCACTTTTTTTTATATCTCGTCAAATGTAATGACTTTTTAACCGTGTAATTTATTTGACTTCGGAAGCAATTAGTTGTAAAAACTGTTGCAGCGTTTTATGCTCTTGTTTGATGGGTAAACACGCCAGAGCGCCTAAGCGTTGCCAATTGTTTATTAAATGCGATGTCAACTTTGTGAAAAAAACGTGCCAAACGCCATCTAAACTTTGTGTGAATATAAATTATTTATACTTTCTTTCTTTTATTTGTTTGATAGTTTTTTTTTTTGAGTCTCGTGTTATCATACCGTACAATATTTAATAACTACGCTAGGAATGAGGAAGGTACCGTTTGAATGAAGTGTACCCGCATTTTCGTAGAGTTACATTAGCCCCATGACTTCTTTGGTGCTGACTGACAGCTAACAGTTGACTTCTGACTGTCAACATTTAGATATATACCTACAGTTTGACTGTCGGAAGTGACAGCTGCCAAACACATGTTTTTGCAGATCATATGGTTCGGTGTAGGGATACATAATTTGGTCTGTTAACTTTTCAAAGCTGTCAGCTCTGAGCTGTCAATCAGCACCAAAGAAGCCATGGGGCTACTGTACAGTGTAAACACATTTAGGAAAACCCACCCTAATTACACCTGACAAGGATTTGAACCCAGTCATCCCGTTATCGGCATTCCGGTGCATTGTGAGACTGACATCTTAGACGGTTCTACCACCGATGTGGGTTTTGTTGTTTTTATCCTTATAGTTAAGACCTAGATATTGATATGTATTTTTTAACTATCACGTGTTTTCACCAAGAATCTTTGACGGCTTAGTTAGATGAGGTTACACTAGAGGAAGTGCACCCACATTAGAATAAAACATTGTTATCTTGGTTATTATTAACGTCCAATCCACCCGCAAATTTACACTCGTGTGTTTGGGGAAACATCTCGGTAAACTCATCTGGGATTCATACCTTGACCTCCTCCCATCACCGCCAGACCAGGCGGAACCGGCGCCCTAGTCTACGTGCCCACTCGTGCAAGTGGAATAAACTTGATTTTACTTCCAGTTTTTAAGATAATGACGTGATTCCACGCTTTGAGCTTAAGATTCCGATCTAGATTTTTATTTATTTATTTATCACCGCGTCTTACTACCCGTTCGGGTTATAAGATTAAGTATTAATACCGCTAATTGATTAGGAAGTGGGAAGGTTGAATTTAGAGGAAGTGAACCCGCATTTGCGTGGAAGAAGAGTGGAAAACCATATAGTAAAACCACTGCCTAGCTCAACACGATTATCGCGTTAGCTAACTAAGCCACCGAGGCGGGTAGATTCCGATCTAGATTTTCTCGCTATAAGAGTAAGAACGGTACAAAGAACACGGATTCTCCGGAAATTTCTATTAAACCGCGTGTTTTATTTTGTTTGACCTTGAGGAATGAGCGAGTACAGTCAAATGTGCATCATAAGCGCCTGATTAGACTTTCACTTGAGTTTTTTAAATGACATCTCGCTACCCTTTCGGTTTTTACACTTGTTTACTAATCATGCAAATGTCTTTACGGAGGAGTAAGATATAAGTTGAAGGAAGTATACCCGCCTTTGTATCTATTATTATTATTATTATTATTAGCCCCGCGTCTTACTACCCGTTCGGGTTATACGCACTTACGCTAAGGTGTAATGGTAGGGTGATTGTGAGATGAAATGGAGGACCTACAGTTTAACGTGGAATACGGTGGAGGCCTGGCATTCCCCACATTCACAAGATGTCTTGTCAGAGGTGAAGGAAGGGTTTGGTAATCAGATAAATATGTGCCGGGACCGAGGATTGAACCCCGGCCGCCAGCACAGAACTCTGACACCTTACCCTTAGACCGCCAGGTCACCATTTGTATCAAGGTAGAGTGAAAACCACTTATAAAAACCATACTAGGGATTCGAACCCCTACATCTCACCGCCGTCGGTAGTCCGGCCTATTGCGAGATTGGAGCCTCATCATACCACTCGACCACCTAAGCGGGTGTTAGAAAAATACTGGATTCACACATTCATACGTCAAGAATTATTACCCGCAGTTGTCAACTTTGAATGGTGTTATCAATGTTGTAAACAAAACAAAAATTGTATTATTTAAAGGCCGTTCCTATGAAGATTGGACTGTACCATGAAGGTGTTATTTTTTAACTACTTATTTCAGTTTGTTTCACTCCAGAAGTCTTGGTTTATTTACTGTAGTTAATTTAATTTAATGTGCGCCTGTTTGCTGGCTAATTTATCGAGCTGTAACTATGTTAAACTGACTTGACTACTTGTTAACAGTTGCCAGAAACATCCTATCCGCATCAGCGCCGCGATATAAATGCTAATTAACACCTTGTCAATGTTTGAACTGGTGAAGTGTTTCCGTCTCGGTTTAGTTCGAAACACAGATGTATAGTCGTCGTCACAGCAAACAACAGTTTTCTTCTTGAGTCTAGAACAAATATACAGTTGTCTTCATAAACTCGACTTTTCCGTAAGTTGGTACACCACTTAGGTCTATATTCAATGCATGAGATGTAATTTTTAAGGTTAATATAGCCCTTACTTTTTTTTTACTCCTCAAATAAATTCAAAAGCCAAGTGAATTTTCCCTAAAAGGAAAAATATAATTTTTTCTAATTTTAGATCTTTCTTTCTTTCTTTCATTAGTAATTTTATTATTCTCAATTAATATCTATTTACAAACATTTTATACAAAAAACAACTCATAATAGAAACAATAACTTTTTCCCAACCCCTTGGGGTTCTCAAAAAATACAATGGTACGATAATAAATTTAATGTTTTTTCTGTCTATTCAGATCCCCAAATAGGGCACA
>CABFVX010005825.1:14949-46369 GCA_902151425.1 Timema shepardi
GTAATGACCCGAGCCATTTAATGGTAATGAGCTCCTTACAGACTCATTCATTAACCTCCTTGGAGGTACACGACCTCCTGAGCTCGTTGAATGTAAATTTAAACATACAGTTTTAACCGCAGACCTTATTGTCCAAGAATCCCGTTATATAGCACTCAAGATCATGAGTTCATCGAAGCCAGTCATAATTACAAACGAAGAAATGTTCCGCGGGGTCTGAGGTTCAATCGTAGGTCCTGGTACAGATTTTCAAACCCTTCCTTCACCTCTGACAAGACTTATGAATGTCAGGCAGTTAAATATTTCAAAATACACTATCAAGCTTTCTATATATTGACACAAGTAAACTACGCGCGAGTTTCTAATATAATAATATCTAGCATTGCGTCTTACTACCCGTTCGGTTCTAATATTTGAATTATACGTGTATTTGTATATATTAGATTTTTCCAGTTAAAATCAAGCTTTATATATATATATATATATATATTGACGCAAGTAAACTACGCTTGAGTTTCTAATATAATATCTAGCACAGCGTCTTACTACCCATTCGGTTCTAATATTTGAATTTTAAAATAATTATGTGTATTTGTAAATATTAGATTTTTCCTGTTCAAATTGTCGAGATCTAGCTTGTCGTGCTATCTCATAGTAAGATAAACAACTAGTACCGGAGCAGGCAATCGTACAATGCAAGAGTGGAATAAGTGACGATTTGCGTGAGAAATCATATGGATATCCCTGATAATAAGATGCGGAAATAGACAACAACGTTAATCTCCCTCGACATGATTTGAAAAATAAAACTATGTACCTTCATCTGCGTGGAGGGAGGGTAGGTTTGGGCACCATCAGTTTGCAACACCGTTTGCTAAGCCATTAGACTGCTAAATATGGAAGGAAATCGGGGTTTGATCCCTGTCAGGTGTAATGAGGCTGGGGATTTTTATACCAATTTTGTGGTGACAACTACAAATGCTGTCCATTTTTCAACCGCTACATGAACGTTTTAGTTCAACACTCGGGTTATTTATCTGACCATAACATAATAGCCATCCAGATAGCTAGACATTCTCTTGTGACTAAATATTATATTGTGTTTACTAGCAGACTGATACATTCTTTGTACTATATCAAACTATTCAAATTAAGCGCCTGCTAGAAGATTTATAGCGACTAACAGGACTTACATAGGGCCTTGCGGGGCGTGCAACGACCACCTCAATGCACCTGACATTTGCACGAGTGAGAAAAAAAGTCCATGTGGTATCTGCGTTTGCTATATCTTTATCTGCAGTTTAGAACTGTTGACAGCAGGGTTTGTTAATGCCTGCTACCTCTCTCTTGTATGGTTTCTTCTTCTCGCCCAACAGAAAACGCTCAATGTCCGTTTATACCCTAGAGAGAAACACGACCGAATGCCTCTCCGCAGTTATTGACGACCTACTTCAGTCTAAGTTGTCCACTTTTAGGAGGACGATGGCTATTCATGTCAAACCAGGCGACCCACAACCTGTTGTTGTGCTAGAATCCATCTATTCCAACAGTTACAATAGCGGATTAAAATTTTAATATTCAACGGGGAAAAAATTGCTTTATTAATTATATTGTTAAAAAGAGAGAGGTCCCGGGTTTTATTCCATGGCATAGGCGAAAATGCGAGTTTAACCTTTCATAGTGATAAAATAAGTCCCGGGTTCGATTCCCTGTAGATTTAACCCTGCATACTGATAGATTAAATGCCCTGGACTGTATTTTACTACACACACATTGCGAAGGATGTACATTTTCTCTGTCATTTTTACTGTATTTTGTTTACACCTACACATAACCTTAAAAGTTGGGCTTATTTTATAAACTAAAGTAACTCTTGTTAAGGATACAGCTGAATCTAGATACATCTTTCAATTAATCAAATATAGTCGGCAGCTAGTAGCTTATGATGATTAAAGAAATTTTTTGAAACGGGTTGAACACATTTTCTTAGACATCACTCCGTTTAAAGAGCGCAGATGTATAGTCAAACATGGCTAATCATTAGTGCCAAATGAATGTGAATGTTGCACTTGAGAGACCCCTGTGAGGGTAGACGACCATACTTTGTGTTAAGTGCTGCGGGTTGTCTATCCACTCATTTTGCAGGCTTCGATTTTGTGGTAGTGTGGCTTGAAAGAACGCGATATTTCAACGCTGAATATTTAACATGCATTTTCAAAACCGGCCAATTATATCAACTAACAACTTAAAAAATAACTTACTCATAGAACAGAAACAACACCAAGTATTCTTGCTATCAATTCATTACGAGAAGATAAGACCCTAATCTGATCAAATATATATATATATATATATATATATATATTGAACCCTGCTTAAAAAGATTAAGGGAAATACAGGAGGTCCAAATATAACAAAAATATAACGGGGCAAAAAAGGGCAATTAGTAGAGAGTACTTGGAGTTCTTTGCTTTGATTGTTTGTGGACAAACATTCAAAACTCAGACCCCGCAACTCCCACCCGTTGCGGAGTTTAATAAGAAAACGGTCTATCTCCAGAGATAGTTAAAAGAACGAAGGTTAATCACTAAAAAAAGGTACACCAAAAAAAGACTAAATCAATAATATAACATAAAATAAAATACCTAGGATATGGTGGATTAAAGTTATTAATAAGAATAGGAAAATATTTTCGAGTTGGTATTTATTTAAAAGGCAATTAATCCTTTGAGAAATTCTATAATTAACATAATGTGACAACTAATGAAACATCATTAGTGTATGCAAGCTATATATATATATATATATAAAACCTGCATGATTTATATTATTAAATAAATTTTAATCTATTAGTAAGATCGCCATTATCATAAATTAACCCAATACAGTAAAGTGGCTTTGATCACTTATCAAACAATTTCAAGTAAATTAGTTACGAGTTCATGTGTTACAAGAAAAAAATAGATCAAATAAGTTATCCTTAGTTGGATAATTATAAAAAGTATTTCTACTAAACATTTAGGATTTAGACCTATACAACAATTTAACCAGCCACGTAATATTTATTCTGAATTTTACCCAAATATTTACTTTCCTTTTTTTATTATTAACAATTATACCCTTTTGTCATAACAATAAATTGCAAAAGTTAACGTTAAGACGTCATGGATAAAAGAACTATCATATAATTTTAGAAGCTTTTCTGAACCCATAAACATATTTAAATTTATTATCAAGAGACCGAATAATACAATATTCATGAGATTCAAAATCGACTATTTTGTCAATGGTAACATATCGTAAACATCCTAAGGTTTATAGTCGATTTTTTTTATTATTATCAAAGAACAAAAAAAAGATCGATCATCGATATACATGTCTCGATCGTGTAACTAATCGACTTAGAAATCGAGCGTATTTTCAATTATTATAAATTCAAGCTTAAATTACAGAAAAAGAATTTTGAATAAGAAATGTACATGACATAAATAAGAAAAAATAATGAAGCCGAAAGGAAATTTTGACATTACATTTTATATTAGTCGAATCTAGAGCTTCTGCTCCCAATCTGATCACGCCCAAGAGTGCCGTTTGATCGCTTAGACGCCATTATATATTCAACGCAACCAAGAAAAAGAACGACAAAAAAGGGGGTGGGGGACACAGATGGAATATCCGGGAATTACACACGCGCATGTGAATATACATCGAGAAGGTTCTTTTCAGTCGAAAGCTCCTCCTAAACTAGGGCTGAGTAGAACATCTTCACAACATAAGATCTTTGTCATTAAGATCTTTGACACAGAACGATTATACAATCGGAGATCATTATTAAATCCAACGCGCGGCTGAGTAGGTGTGTTTTGATAGTAACTCGCGTTATTGTTCCCTGTTGACATCAGCTGCAGTATGATGGGGTAAGTTTAATTTATTTTATTTGTACACTCATGTCGCTGAATGCTACAATATATTTATTTATTTTCCCAGGTCGAAAATAAAATATGAGGTTCTTTGTTCAATAAATCGACACATTAATTACTGATGTAAGTAGTTGAACAAATTCAAACTAAAAGTATCTTAAGACGTAAGCTCCCTTGATAAAATAATGATTGTACATGAAAATGACTTATTTTACAACTTGTTTTAATAATATAAACATAAACTACAGAAATAAATTACACTTAAAACAACTATATATAATGACTAAACACTTAGGGCTACCTATATCACAACACCACGATGATTTTTTATGGTGAACACACTTTGTGAATGTTGGTTTCAGCTAAAGCAATTGTGTTTAGGACAAAATGTAACATATTATATTAATACCAAAAGTATTATACATTTTAAAGAGATGAGTTTGAGGTTCGGACCTTACCAGGGTAAACTAAGCGCGTTTTTTTCACTCTCCCTCCACACAAATGCTGGCTCACTTCTATGAATGTTGGTTTTCAGCTAAAGCAATTATGTATAGGGAAAAAATGTAACATATTATATTAATACCGAAAGTATTATACATTTTTAAAAAACGCGCAAGTTTGTAACAGTGCTTACTTTGACATGTGTTATAGTTCAATTGGAGGCGGGAAACGGCGGCACGGTATTCCCACCACCACCACTGACAACTAGTCCCGCGCACCATACCACGGGAGCCCAAGCTGCTGCGCGGTAGACGGGGGTCGTGGTTGTCCCGCAACCTGTGGAGCCGGCTACTGCGGGACCTTCTTCGGCCCCTCAACAGGGATTTAGTGGCCCGGTAAATCAGGTATGCGGGGAATTGTCAAATGGCGTCCCTCTTCGAATCGTAGAAGAGAGGATTAAACAATTGAGGCGTTTATTTTATACTGGTAGAGAAATTACCGTACATCTTGGTGCTCCAGCAAGCGATCGTGAGCATTAAGCTGGCTTGAAGAACCAATTACTAATTTGCTCCATCGGCTGCAGGACCACGGCATTAGCGCCGATAACCACGTCAGCTTGCTTTTGAATAGCACGAACTCTACGCCGAGGCCTGTGTATTTCTCATTTAGACAAGCAGATCAGTTAGACGCTTAAGCTGTGCTTAATAAAAATAAGTCGCGTGTTGAAAAGTAATACTTTGTTTTTAAGTACAGCACCACTGTACGTTAAACTTGCCATTTTAAGGAGCCTCGCGGGAGTGTACGTCATTGTGATAGACTCTGTCCCGCTAGCACATATAGCCGTAAAAAACAAGGGATCATTACGATTCAAAATGGCGACACACTTTGCCTTGCCTGTGCATTGGTTGTCGCCAAAGCTATATGTGATAATAAAAGAAAACCAGGATACATGGATGTGAACACCTTTAAACAAATCAAAATGGGTCGTCTTATTCAAAAACTCAAAGCAGAGGAACTATACCGTGATGCCCATGTGAATATTTTGAAAGGTGGTGGGCTAACCGAAATGAAACAATTTCAAACATACCTCCCGGAATACAAAATCACGGTGTTCAGGGAACGTAGGGGGAGACAGGTCCTATATGAGGGGCCTACTCCATCCGAACATTCCTTTAAGGGCTATCTTGATTTGTATTTTCAGGACAAGCAAAACAATTTTGATGTCGAAAGATCCTTGACAGCCACATTTAAGTACTCGTACTTTTGCCGTGAGTGCCGTGTACCGTTCAACACAAAGAACGTGCACAAATGTGAATCCGCATGCAAAAATTGCTACGCTAAAGGGGTTTATAGCGGAGGCCGATCTGTGGTCTGTAAAGACTGCGGGCGTTGGTTCACAAACCAAACGTTCTTTGATAACCATAAACGTCCCGGTTTTTGCAGAGGTCACAGGTCGGTCTGTGATGTCAAAAAGGTTTGCGAGGTCGGCGGGCAATTTTTCTGTTTGTAAAAATCAAATTATTCACATAGGTGTTATGAGACCTTTTGTAGAGTATGTGAGACACATCGTCCTTTTGATCATTTCTGTTATATGAAGCAGGCCCAATCAAAGCCGTCACTGGAATAGAGTAATTTCATGTTTGTATTCTATGATTTTGAATGCAGACAATAAACGCTTCTTCAAGGTGCGGCCGGCACTTACTTGCACGAACCTAACCTCTGTGTCGTGCAGACGTGTGCAAGACCTGCGTACATATAGATGCAAATGACCATCATTGCACCGTATGGGGAGGAAGATAGGACTCGCATATTCAAGGGTGATACCACAATGGCCCAATTTTTTGAATTTATAGAACAAATTAAAGCATCAAAATTTATAGATATCACCCACCTCGGCCATAATGCAAAATCCTACCATTGAAATTTTCTTTTTAAATATACAATGGAGGTAAAAAAATGGACTACAGAACTTAAAATGAACGGTGGGAAAATCATGTCCATGCGTTACGGCCCGCTCCACATTATTGACTCACTGAACTTTCTCCCAATGTCGTTGAACAAATTGCCCAAAACGTTTGGCTTGGACGAGTCTTTGGCCAAGGGACAATTCCCCCATTTTTTCAACAAAAAAGAAAACGAGGGGTATAGGGGTCCCTTGCCGCCAAAGGAGGACTACGGCATCGGCAAGATGTCAGTTGAAGGAAAGGAGCACTTTGAGAAATGGTATGACGCGTTGGTCAAAGAAAATGTCTGATTTTAAACGTGAGTTGGAACTGTATTGTGTGAAAGATGTAGAGATCCTACGTAGGGCCTGCCTAAAGTTTAGAGAGATGCTCATGGAGAAAGCAACGGTGGATCCTTTAAGAGAGGTGTGTACGATAGCTGGAGTGGCCATGTTGGTTTATTACCGAAGTCATCTTAAAGAGAATACTATCGGTACTATCCCTAACGGTGGGTATTGGTGCGCAGACCAACAGTCGCACATCGCTGTACAATGGCTCTGCTGGGAGACCCATCAACGCGATGTGTCTATTCTTCATTAGGGTAACGGCCGTGAGGAATGTGTTAGGGCGACGTGTATACGGCGTTGTTAAAGCTGGAGATACCACCACCGTCTTCCAGTTCTGGGGCTGTTAATGGCACGGGTGCCCTCTCTGTTACCCTGATAGGACCACCCCTATCAAGAATAGTCCCAACGACACCATGGAAACGCGTTATGAAGCGACCATGGCTTGTTTGGAAAAGTTTAAGAATGTCACAGTCGTAGAGATGTGAGAGTGTACGTTTAATGCGATGAAACGTACAGACAAGGACTTACAGCAATTTGTACTCCGGCACGAGGTGTATACTAATGAGCCTCAGCCCTAGGGATGCGTTCTTTGGCGGGCGTACATATTGTATCAAGATCTTCCACGAAGCAGACCTTTCTTGTGGAGAGAAGATCAAGTACTTGGATGTGTGTTCATTGTATCCATACATTTGCAAGTACAAAAAATACCCCATCAGCCACCCCAAAATTCACTTGGAACCAAAGTGCCCGTCTATAGATCAAGTAGAAGGCATAGCCAAGGTTACGGTGACGCCTCCGTGGGATTTATTCATGCCCGTATTGTCTACACGGATGCACAAGCTAATGTTCATCTTGTGCAGGAAATTCGAGAGGAGAAAAACCAAGGCGCGTGTCAGCAAAACGACAAAAAAGATCGCTGATTGACAGGTATCTGGGTGATTGACGAGATCCGGAAAACCGTTGAGAAAGGCTACACCATTGAAGCAGTACACGAAGCGTGGGAGTACAATGTATCTGTTTACGACCGTCAGACACGTTCTGGCGGCTTGTTTCACGGGTATATTTATACTTTTTTGAAAATTAAACAAGAAGCCAGTGGATGGCCAGAGTGGTGTACCTCACAAGAGAAAAAGTTAACTTATATTTAAAATTATGAGCGAAGGGGTAAAGCTCGATTTCGACTCTGTTTGTAAAAATCCTGGTCTCCGCACTTTGGCTAAACGCTTTTTAAATTCACTATGGGTAAAGTTTGGGCAAAGATCCGATTTACCACACGTAGTCGTTGTTAACGACTATCAGGGCATCCACAAGTACCTGACGGATCCGTACATCACCGTGGACAGCGTCAATGATGTAAATGATGAGGTTATATTCCTCAATTACAAGGATGCGCGTGACGCGTTGCGTCCTAACCCAAATACGAGTGTGGCGGTGGCATGGTACACGACTGCTATGGCTAGGTTGCACTTATACAGCATACTTGAACAATTGGGGGACCGCGTTTTGAATCATGATAGAAATAGCGTTCTTTTCACCGAACGCCCCAGCGATTGGAGTCCCCTGACTGGAGACTTTTTAGGTGATCTCACTGATGAACTTCAGGATTACGGTCCGGGAAGATACATTAGCGCCTTTGTATCTGGCGGTCCCAAGAATTACGCGTACCGAGTTTGTGTTGGTGGCAATCCTGCCCAAACAAAAAGGGTGTGCAAGGTTCGCGGGATCACCATAAACTATGGCAACAGGAACGATGTTAATTTTGACGTTTTAAACGCGATGGTCACTGAATAGACTGCAGAAAGATACATACAGATACCGCACAAAATTGTAAGAAAAGGTCTTGCGACTGTATGTACCGTTTCGCAGACTATAGTCTACCGGCCCATGTACTCCAAACGTCGGATAACCGATGATTTTTATACGTTATCGTATGGGTATCAGAGTCCTTGTAAACGCACTCGCCACGAATAAAAGGTGATCATTTAGACGGGCTGAATAGTCATATTTTATTTCTTTCACTCTAGACAGTTCCACTGACATACCATTTTTCAAATATTTGAGATTTTTTCAGCGTGAAAACAAACATATTTTGTTATTTATTTTATGCACCCGGGTTACTTTTTTATATTTTTTTATTTGCCAGTACAATCCTTCACATACCTGTTTTGTCTAGTCAATTAGTTGTTTGTATATATTTTAATTATAATAAATTGTTTGTATATATATTTATTTTAAATCTATTCAAATATATATAATAAACTGTTTGTAAATTTATTGATTTTATTTTAAATTGAAAACCGTCTCTATGTATATATCATATTTAGTACCGAGGCCACTATTCCCCCTGTGTGTAAATAAATATTGTAAATAGTCACAGTATACTTTAAACTGTGTGTATACTTTTTCACGATTTAAATATATATTGTAAAAACTGTTATGTTTGTGTTTTAACGTCTACACCTACACCTCCCTCCTATCCTATAAATACAAGCTCATATAGCTTATAAGCTCAGTCTCATACATTATGGACCAGTTTTAACATCCATTTTCGACCATCATAAGCGGCCCTTCCGGCTGTGGAAAGTCACATTTTGTAGCAGACTTTATCCGTCACTTGGACACAATGTGTAACGTTAAATTTGATCAAATCACATGGTATTGTGCTTTATGGCAGCCGGGGTTCAAACAAGATGGGGCAAGTCCCCGCGTCATATTCTGTAAGGGTTTGCCAGAAATGGATGACATCTGTAATGACTCTCCACAGCTGATTATCCTAGACGACCTGATGCGTGAAGCCAACGAAGTGGTCGGCGATCTTTTCACCAAAGGATGTCACCATCAAAATATTAGCGCCATGTACATAACACAAAATATATTCCAGCAGGGCAAAGGCCAAAGAGACTTTTCCTTAAATGCCCATTATATCATGCTTTTTAAAAATATCCGGGATAAAGCTCAGATTCAACACTTTACACGTCAAGTCTGTCCTGAAAATCCCCGTGTTTTGCAAGAGGCTTACAATGATGCTACAAGTACTCCTCACGGCTATATATTGTTAGAGTTCAAACAAGGTACACCATAATGGTTCAGATATAGGAACTACACAAATGTCGGGTGCTGCGTGTACCTACCACGAAAAAGCTATAAAAACACATACACTTCCCGCTTACAGATCATTTCATAACCATGAGTCCCAAAGTGCTGAAGCAGGACCCTCTACTTCATGCGATGTATCGCATGAACCCTCAACAACGTGTTGCCTTGATGAAAACAGCCGACAAGAAACTGGTTGACTGTTTGCGAGTGTGCCTACAACACTTTAAAAGGGTGGGTACCTCTGAAAAATGCGCTAAAGCCAACGAAAAACAGGAGCTTCATACGGGTATCGACGTGCTCTACGACGTTGCCAATCAACGGCGTCCTTTCAAAGAGGTTTACGGCAACGTGTCGGCGAGGCCAGAACAAAACTGAAACGCAAGGCTGAACAGAAGATCAACACGCTAATGACAGGCTCGGGCTATAAAGGGCGTCGTAAGAAGCAACGACGTCAAGTCTTCTGTCGTCGCCCGACGTAAAAAGGTCAAGAAAGAAGCTAAATATATTTTCAGTTAAAATGTCGTTTCTACACCCCCAGTCCTGCGAGTGTGCCAGCAGTGAACTCGATCTCTTTTCTGTGCCACCCACTCAAACCAGTCTTGAAAGTTGGCATTGGCTCCAATACAAACCTGTCTCTTCCCTCACCGAAGATTCACACATCGAATTTACCGTTACTGGACAAGGCGAGTTCTATATCGATCTTTCCCAGACTATGCTCTATCTAAGGGCTGCCATCATGAAACCCGACGGTGGCGCTTTCACAGAGGTGGATAAGATCGCTCCCATCAACTACTGGCTGCATTCGCTATTCACACAGGTGGATGTGTTTTTAAACCAAAAACTAGTCTCACCACCCGGCAACACGTATGCCTATAGAGCGTACATTGAGAAACTGCTCAATTACAACAGTGAAGCCAAAATAACGCATTTGACTTGCGGTCTGTGGTTCACAGACACCCCCGGAACCTTTAAGGAGGCTAACGCAGGCATATAGGGATTTGAGGCCCGTCGCAGTCTCACCACAAAAAGTAAGACGGTGAATCTTTTGGGGTATCTACACGGTGACGTGTTTAACCAAGAGAAATTCCTTTTGAATGGCACCGAACAGAGTCAGGTTGGTCCGTTCCAAAGACGGGTTTAGTCTTATGACGGCCCCTGAACTCCCTCGCTTTAAGGTTCACATCGTTGAAGCCGGAGTTCTAGTGCAACGAGTCAAAGTAACACCTTCTATACTGTTGGAACATGCCAAAGCATTAAATATCAGTCCCGCAAAGTATCCCATCACCCGTGTGGAAGTAAAAACACTCACTATCCCTACGGGCGTGCAAGGGAAATCGCTGGACAACGTATTCACCGGACCGTTACCCAAACGGTGCATCGTGGGATTTGTGTCAAACACCGCGTTCAACGGAGACGCCACCAAGAACCCGTTCAACTTTCAAACCTACGGCATGAACCATCTCTCGCTGTACGTGGACGAGGAACAAGTACCATCGAAACCGTTACAGCCCTATTTTTCAAACGGACACTATGTCATGTCCTACCACACACTTTTCTGGAACGGGTATCCATTTCATGAACGAGGGTGGCGAACTCACACGAGAAGCCTTCCCCAAGGGATATCATCTCATGGCTTTCGATCTCACACCTAATCTGTCCGCCCACATGACATCGCATTGGAATTTGACGAGGCACGGTTCTCTGAGCATCGAAGTGAGCTTCAGCAGAGCTCTCACCGAAACCGTCCATTGTATCGTGTACGGGGAGTTTGCCAACATTATCACCATTGACAAGGATAGAAACGTCGTGACCAATTATGGAAGTTAATATAAACGGCTTCCCACCCCTTATCCCCTTCATTTAAGCCATGGACGTCATTGTGGATTTCCAGAGATTCATCGACGACAAAAAAGAGTTTATCGTCAAGGAACTGAGTGTTTTATTTGTATGTAACACATTACTTCAACATTGGGTGTTAAAACTCCCATACGCTATCGAGGAGCTTTCCACCGATGCCAGAAAGAAAGCCAACTATATAGTCAACAATCTGCATGGTATCACCTGGGATAGCGGTGATGTGGATTACAGCCTGCTCGAATCCCTCATCCCCCGTGCCACAGCGCGTGCAGAAACCGTCTACGTCAAGGGGGTGGAAAAGAAAAAGTTTCTAGTCAAATACACGTCTACACCCATCGTAGATCTGTACGACAGAGATTGTTCGTCACTGAAAACACTTAAATTGGGCCGCACCATGTGCATGGCACATAGTTCTGTATGGAATTTCTGTTCGGCCTCTATCGTCTGGGGACTTTGAGATTGGGTGATTGAATATGGACACGCACGCCATAAGACGTGCGCTGAAAACAAAGCCGTGGTTACGTTCTGTACGGTCGGGTGTTTTCCCTGCTGATCAACTACCCGCAAGAATAGCTCAACCTTCCGCTCTAGCCATCAACACTGTTCCACACACTAAGCCTGGGACGCATTGGGTCGCCATCTTTATCGACAAGAACGGCGTGGGAGAATACTTTTGAAAGTTATGGTTTTCCGCCCCGTATAAAGTCACATCTTGCATTTATACGCAAAACACTTCCCGCACGTCCCATAGCACTCTACAACTTCAAAGCATCGCATCAGACGTTTGCAGCCATTACTGTCTCATGTACCTTCTCTAACGCGCCCAGAACATTCCGATGAAAACTTTCCAAAGCTTATTCTCACCCACCAATCATACATCCAACGACGCTAAGGTGGTGAGATATTACAACACATTTTTCAAGACTGTAGGGGCATGCCGCCCTTTAAGAGGCCATGTCCAGGCGGCGTGCGCCTATTAAAAGGGCGTCCCGACGGTGTGCCAGCCATAACAGCTAAACAGCATGGAAGGTCAAGACGTTTGCGGCAGAAAAACAAAGCCGGTGAAGCCACTCGCCGTCACCAGTATTTTCAACAGTGTTCCCTCTAGATGGAGTCGACGCCAAGCGGGTCATTGCCGGCATGAGCGTCAAGAACAACTTTACGCCCTAAGTCCAGCTTTAAACATGCGGAGGGAACTGCGCCGTGTTTAACCGTAAAGAGTGGCAAGAACTGGGCAGCTACAAGTCTGCTATCTAGCACCTAGATGGGCACGTCTTTGTGAGGTGTGGGACATCATCGACGTCGCCATCGAACGACGGGACATGTGGTCATTACCCGTCGCACGATATTGCAACGATTTTATTGACACACTCGTGGATGTATGCGACACGCTAACAGAATCAGCGCAAGTCGTCGACCTAGAACAGTCTACGGTGGAAACGAACATCAAAAACCTGGATATTATCAGTGCTACCTACTATACGCGTCAAGTCGTCGGTTTGAACTATTACATGTTGGATTGTGAACTAAAAACAATTTTACTAACGCATCTAAGAGACACTTTAGAAAAACGTATGGACGAATATATGAGACATTCTTGTAAAAATGTATAATTGTGATGTTTAATAAATAAATATTTGTGTTTTATTTACTGATTGTCCCTTACGAGCCCCAACTTGTATTGTCTGCCCACCAACCTGGCGCCAGGGAAAACCCCGTTGCCCGGATCAATGTCCTCAATATCTATTCTTGTCTTGTAGGGCCGACATACTGGCGCCAAGGAAAACCCTAGGGGGTTGCGACACACCGACCTAGTTAACGATCTATTCTTGTCTCGTGAGCAGTCACGCTGACGCCAGGGAAAACCCCTTTGCCCGGGGCAATGACCTCAATATCTATTCTTGTCTTGTCGGGTCGACATACTGGCACCTGGGTTGCGAAGGAGGAGGGGGTCTCGAGGCAGGGGGAACCATTTAACACACTCTAGCCCCGACAGCCATAGCACGAGGTTCATGCTGCTTGTTCCGGGACAGAGCCTTGTGACAAAAGAGCCAATGTTCATTCTACCCCCGACAGCCATAGCGCGAGGTTCTAATAAACTACAACGCCCTAATCAATGAATAAAAACTCCAACACCTCTAATTCTACCAATTAATTAATTAACAATCATTAATAATAAATCATCAAAACCAACATGTCAGTGGTTGGGAGGCGAGGGCTGTAGGGGAGGGGGTGGGTTGTAGCGGAGGAGGGGGAATCAAACGGATGGGAAAAGTAGGTCAGGGGGTGGGAGGAAGGAGGCTATTTATAGCAGCCAATCAGAGGAAAGTAGATTAATTAAAATCACAATACTATATCGTGGTGTGACGTAGTGTGCTGGTCAACCCCACCAGCTACTAATGCATAAAAGTGTTACCCTTGCGTAAAGTACAGGATCCCCAGGAGAAATTACAACGTATGTGGTTATAAACGTCTGCACGAAGCAACTGATCCGGTTGAAAAACTCTGATCCCACACGTGACCCTACCAACCGATACTAGTCCAAAAATAAACACGCCATCCCACTTCAAGTATAGTTCTTGATGTTATTCCTAGATAGGATATCGTAATTGTAGAACGAGGAGGAAACTCACCAAACAGCCAAAGAAGATGGAAATTTCCCCGTAAGTATAAATTCTGCATATCCTTCAGGAAATGGGTCCAGCTAAAATATTCAGTACTTTGGATCTCAAATTCAGATAATGGAAAGTTCCTCTAGACCCAACCGGAAAGAATCTAACCGTATCTATCACGCACAAAGAAGAGAAATCTACTAGTTCAAGGTGATGCCCTTCGGACTGAATGGTGCGCCGGGGAGATTTCAGAAGAGGATGAGTCAGCAAGTACTGGTCGGATGCAAGGGTGAATTGTGCTTTGCCTACATAAACGATATAGTATATGTTTATTCTTCTACTCTTACAAACATCTGGACCTCATTAAGATCTGAAATCTACAGACTTGCCTATTTCATTAAGAAATGCCTGTTTGAAAAAAAAAGCCCTTAATTACGTAGGATACATATATTCCAAAGAAAATCTTACTAACCCAGAACTCAACGTCGTCGCAGAATACACCATCCAAAGACGCGTCACTAGCTCTGACAATTCCTGGGAGCATACAATTGGCTGCGAGAGTTCATCTCTAACATGGCAAAAATCACTAACCCTCTAAACACAAGAGTATATGCCAATCAGAAATGGGGATAGAGTTCCATTTCTGATCGACTCCCACAGTCACGAGCAGGATGCCTTCGAAAGAATTGAGGACGTGATCAAAGACATACAAACAGTACACAGGCCCCAATCAAACTGTAGATCTTTCTTCAAACTAATGCTAGCGGAAAAGGAATAGGGACGGTTCCGTGTCAATAAATCTCGGGACGCCAAATAATGATTTCTTATAGGACGCTACTCTGTCAGCTACAGATATGAATGCAATTAGCAGGAATGTCTCTCTATAATCTGGGCAGTCAAACGTTATCACATATTTTTAGAAAAAATTGTCACACTTCACACGGATTATAAATTCCCGGCCTGGCTAAACAGCATGAAGGATGGGATATCCAAGCTGACCCAGTGGTCATTGATCTTGCAAGAATACAGCTCTAAGATTCAATCCAAATCTGGTAAAGAGAACGAGCAATTAGACGCTTTATCCCAAAACCCCAAAAAAAGACCCAAGCCAACACGATAGAGTGGGAACGCATAATTCCCTCAGAACCACAGCCCCAAAATTTCCACCTTTTGGCATTTCCTCTCCACAACCCTTGTCCGTAATGGTTATTCTCGCCAAACACTCTGACCCAAATGTCCAGAACCAGCGCAAAAGGTGTGGAGAGATTCAAAGTGTGCCCGTCAAGTAACGGTCCTGGGAATAAGAGCTCTACACTAAGGCCTAAGATGTTGATTTATAAAACAGAGCCTTCTTGTACCAAGACTACCCAAATTATAAGTGGAAGCTCGTGGACCCAAAAGTCACAAGGGGTAAGATCCTGCAACCCTTCCACGACAACCCGTTAGAGGGATATTCAAAAGAGAAGAACATGTTATGGCACGAGCCAGCGTCCCGATGAGGACACACCCCTTGTCCGACGTAGCCAATGGAGTATAAGCCAGATTCTTCCCTGAACGGACATGACCGTAAACGGTTCATGGACATGTCCGAATATAATATGTATAAGATTCAAGACGATACGAATCTAAACGCGGAAAAAACCTAAGATAAACAGATTCCATCTTCATCTGAGACCTTCCAGGCCCAAATAGGGGTATCCGTAAAGTAATACGAGTCCCAAGTGAAGTTATGAAGGACGGTTAAATTCATCAGGGGTAAATTATTACAGGAGACTGAACCTGAACTTTAGAAAACCATACCTACAGTGAAAGTGTGAGGATAACCACTCCCACTGAGCAAGCCTAAATAACACTACACCTCACACATTTATTATTTTAGTTTTACTTTGTTAGGTATAAGTCTGAGTGCACACATTTCCATGTGTTAGCATAAGTAGAGTTATATTAAAGCGTACCGAAAGGGGAGTATAAATATCCTTTCAGTGTAAGAGTACAAATGTATGTAAGTGATCTGAAAATAGGTTCATGGAGTAGAGTAGTGTTATTTTATAGGTACCAATAATATCTATCAAAAGAAACAGCTATAGATAACATGACTTGATGTAGGAATATATTAAAATAGTTTTAGTAACTTTAGTAACTAACGTTTACTGGTCTTCCTAACAAAATCATACTATAGTTTTGCAGTGCATTTTTGTATATATTATAAATATTTTCAATAATTAAGTCACAGATATTTTGACCGATTAAACCTAATAACCTTAAATCATTCGTTGAGAAGTCAGAAAATGTTTATGGTACGAATGTAGACAGTACCGGTATGAGAGGAACATTTTACTAAGTGACGTTGGTTTTTAAAAGTTTTCAAGTAAAGATAACCAGGATCACTTCCCTCAATGTAGTCGCACTCATCAACAAGTATACTAAGAAGCCAAACAATATTTTCCTTTATCACTTAATGTAAATCGTGTCTTGGTGTGCATGTTTTTTCTTGCTACCAATGAGTACCTCTGAGAGGTCCTATGAGAGTATGTCACCTCTCCAATATCCCAGTCAATAAAGTGAAAATGCGTTGTTAACTAAGCTACCTCCCTTTTTCTTTAGGGAAAGAAACATACTCTCGGAAGGAGGACGGAATGTATAACTAATCATGACAGGTCTGTCCTGATCAACAGGTCAGTGCTCTTCTAACACATAAAAATGTATCATGGCTTTTTCTTTGAATAAATATCCACAATCCTTGCTCTGGAACCCTAGCGTATCGATCAACATACTGGGGTGGAAAAATGTCTTATAATTAATTTATGATGCCATCATTTTAGCATAGCTGTTTGGAGTTTCAAAAGTTATACGGCATATTAGTATAGTCATTGAACTTATATTAATCCCGACTGTCATCGAGAACGATAAATGGAGATATCAACTCGGATCTAAAAGGGTCAACTAGTGGGTAAGATATGTCCACGCCGTAATGCTATATCTAAAAATGTACGAATAGTATATTCTCTAAAAGGAGTGATGACAAATCTACGTTATTCTCTTCATAAAGATGACCAAATTAAAAGAGTTTCGACGCATGTAAATGCCCATGATATAAATGGCTTATGTCTGTAACAGTTGTATTGTTAAGTCCATCTTCAGAGATAAAATAACGAATTTTTTAAATTGGGTAAATGTTTTCACGGCTTAGCCAAGTTGTGATGAGGCAGAAACGCTCGGGGTACGATTAAAATTTCACGTACGGAAAGGAAGATCAATAATGTGTCTATTTTTGCTAAATTTAATATGATGTAAGCCTTCTATCTTTCCGTGCGGTATGAGACATGATATTTTACTTGGTTCGATTCTAAAATATGTCCCTGCAGTAGCAGAAGGTGCTATTTGTAAAGCGTTACTGTCCGTCGTCGCTCTTGTCCCACATTTATCAGTATATGAGAAGAGTCTTTAACGGATCCTAGTGTAGGACGTAAAGGGATACACAAGTCAAAGATACCCGTATTTGCATGTACGTATACTTATTCTAGAGTCTAACCCGCGTTTTGGAGGTACGATTTTTTACTGTTAATTATCGACATATATTTCTTGAGCTGGGTCAAAATATCTAGGTCCCTCCATAGATTAATTTCCACTCCATTGATTTCATAGGCGAGTTTTGAAGTATTCTCAATCGATTTCTTCTTCAGTAGAATAAGTTGAATGATATGATATTGAGATGTATGAGAGAACGATAAGGAAACATCTATCATCCTTCATGATAAATAGCTATCCTAAGATTATTTTCGTTATTTACTGATTCGGTAATAACTAAGAGTATGAGTAATTATGAAAAATAGTCGGATGAGTCGAATATATAAGGGTCTTCGATTTATAGTTTATCAACAGCATCGTCTATTATTTACATAATGAAAAGCCTAAACTACGTAAAAATAGTTTATTTAAAGGTGTTAACGCTTTCATATATCCTCTCTCAATGTATTAAGAAGGAAGGTCCATCTAATTTTATAAAGATTAAGATCAATCACTAACACCATTCAGATGTAGATGTAACGATATGGTGTCATTCTTATAGAGCGCGGTATCCCCTCATTCGTCTACTAGTGTCAACAAGATATATTCTACTAATTTTATATACATTTTAGCGTTGTGCGCTTCCACTATATTTCGCCATTAATGGCCATCAAGCTGAACTCGTGCAGGGTAAGACTAGCTATCCGTTGAAGTAAGCTCCAATCATGAGACTGAATTCGACATGGATCAAATTCGGTGCAGAGTATTTATAGTATTAGTCGAGTAATGTATTTTTGGAATGTAGAATGACAGCATCGAAGCTTGGTAGGGAGGCAAAGATAATGGGTCGAGTGAAGTCTATATCCTTGGAGAAAATGATGTAGCTCTTTAAGATGGTTGGGTCACCTATGATTGAGAGCTGTAGGTCAGTTCCTACTTTACATAATAGCTATCAGTATAATGCGTCCAACTCGTAGGTGCCTGGCAGGTTGTTATACTTTTTCATCCACAATATTCTTCAAGATTCTCTTCTCCCAAAATGTGTGTAAAATAATTATTTATCAGATTCAAACTCTGACCTACCAATGTTGGCGTCAAAGACATGTTTGCTACGATCGTCCATGTTCACGGTTATTTATGGGTAGATATAGTAGGCCGAAGAAAACCGTGCTGTATGTGCACAAATGAATGATATTCTTTCTAGGTATCTTATGAGTTCGAGAGCAAGTATCAGATCACCAAAACTGTTAAGTTTTCAATCACTGGTCAGATTTTTTATAAGCTACCCAATGTGTAATTTTTCTGCGATCATTATCAAGATTGATGATGGCGCACTCTTTCTACGACTTATAGAACATTATAAAGAATATAGATGTCTTTGGGGCCCTACTTGTGTAAAATACAAAACTAAGTCAATAAAAGAAGATGCCTGGAATGCCATTAGAAACATTATGAAATGTCGAGTTGATGAGGTAAATAAGAAAATGGAATCACTTCTAGTATTTTACTGACGAGAACGGCAAAACAGCATACCATCGAAAACTTGCAGTGGGGCATGTAAATCGAAACGGTTTGCCTACATCACTAAGAATTTTTTAGTGAGCACGTATAAACTAATTGGGAAGGAATTAGAGTTGAGCATTCGCTTACTAGGTTTAAACCTGTGTTCACGACAAGCATTCGCTGTCCTATGACTAGATCTTTTGGTGTAAACGAGCTAGTAAGAGTTTTATCGATGATCATTTACACCAAAAAAAGTTAAAAGAATGATCTTGCTATATATTCTCGTTTATTTAGTCTAAATCCAACTTGAGGCGATAAAGTTCATGTAAACTTTATGCTACCAGAGGTTCCATCCACATCTACTTGTTCTCCAAGCCTAATGTGATGGGTTTCAAAATATTAAGAACCAACTTTAATAGGTGATTAAAGGTATAAGTGTAAGGGAGAAGGTATATTTTCTATCATCATTATGAATTTGAAGAACATTCATAATAATAATATTTAGCACCGCGTCTTACTACCCGTTCGGGTTATACGCTTTGAAGAACATTGTTTATTTAATTAACATCAAGCCAGTCAAGGCAGAACTTTTCAAAGTCATTATATATAATGGATATACTTCATGCTGTAGAAATGCTCAACTGCTTTTCTAACGTTGCACGTAGAGCTAGGCCTTATGTATGTATAAATATAATGACCATTTAATTCATCGTATGCATTATTCATAGCCTGTACCATGCCAATTGCTCTCGTGAGAAGTTTTATATCAACGCGAGGGAAACCATAAAGCCAAAGATTTTTTGTTGCTCAATAAAAATCCATCGACATCAGCTGGTTTTGAATTGGGTCGATGAAAGCACTTTACCCCAACTGGGTTGGTTAATAATAAGTGAAAGGCGAAGGCTACACTTATTTTTATTGCTTCACAAAATATTAACATCCCAGCTTCAATACCTCTCCTCACAGTTCCTATTTCTGAAGGATATACACACTCGTGCTATTAGATCAGAATCCACTCTAAAGATGTATATTCCCATACATAGATCTCAAACATATTATGTTCGTGCTTTTATTGTCCTGGCATCACAGGCTTGGAACTAACTAGATATCTCGACTCGTCACCTAACATCTAAAGTTTCCTTCAAGGGTGCGGTTAAGCAATTTATCTTGTCTAACAAGCTAAACTGAGTTTTTGAAACTACTTGATCTTTAAATAAGTGTATGAATGAGCGTGCGAATGGTTTTCTACTTATTTGAATATTCCTTTATTAAAATGTATTTGTTTTTCAGACATGTAATATTGTATGTTGTATTCAACGCTGGTTAAGTGGAAGAGAAGGCTAACGCCTTAACCTCGCCGGATAAATATAGGCCATTATTAATATGATTACTACGCCAAGACCAGCGAGATCGACCATATGCAATCAAGAAACTTCTCTTCTGACACCACCTACCTTAACCTCAAACCTTTAGCTTTCTCCTAAATAAAACAACATACTCCTTTTAGTGTCAATTAAAGGTGTAGGTTTATAAATAATGAGCCTTTGACTTTGAAATTTGCAATGAGGATAGTCCTTATATGTTGGAATCGGTCCCCTTTGAAAGTGAGTCAAGTGTTTACCATATTATGGCTGAAACCACACTAAAAAATCAAATGTACTATACCATGAAAGGGATTACAGGTGAAACTTAAAATTATGTGTATCAGATTGAAATACTTAATTAAGCCCTAAATGTGTACGGGCTTCATAAATATATTCATGATGACATTAAACTGGCTCTATACAAGGTGTCCGGATATTCGCAGATACGGACTGTAACACACGATTTCTGGCCTAAGCTAAATAAAAAATACTCTTTTGTAAAAATGCATTAGGCCCTTAGTTTTTGAGAAAAATTACGTGAAAGTCCACGTTACATCAGCTGCAATCTTGTCGAGCCTTCACAATAGGTGTTCGAAGCTTGCGCATATAAATGCGTTTTTCCGCACGTTTGATACATACGGCATGCACATGGCGTTGCATGGGAACGTCAATCGTGGTGATAGCTGCACGTAGCCGCGCGATGATGTCCTCGGCCGATTGCGGCAGGTCATCTTGTAGGCAAACAAGTGATTTTGGGTGACCCCACAGAAATAAATCTAGTAGTGTGAGGTCTGATAACCTCAGTGACCATTCCACAGGCCCCCCACACCCAAACCAGGGGTAGGTGTCGTGTAGCAGTCGGCGCACTATTGCTGCATAGTGAGCTGGGGCACTGTCACACTGAAACCACATATTCTGGTGGACAGGCAATGGAACGTCCTCAAGCAGGTGAGGTAATATGGTAGCAATGAAGAAACGGTAATACTGCAAGTTCAGCCACTCCGGTAGCAAATAGGGGGCCACAAGTGTATCCCCAACCATACCGGTCCATATATTGGTGCTAAATGGCTGTTGATAAGCACCAACTCGAGTGTCATTCGGGTTAGCAGAAGCCCACAAGTGGTTGTTGTGAGAGTTAGTCATAGCATCACGTGTGAAACACGCTTCATCGGTTAACACAGTATGCGATTGACAAAATCCCGATACACCTCATGTTGTTGCAGAAGCCATTCGCAGAACATTGCATGGCGAGGAAGATCACCTGGCAGCAAATGCTGCGTTGCGGTGTAATGGTATGGGTGGTAGCCCGCATCACGCGGAACCTGGTGTAACGCCGACTTTGGTACGTTTGTAGCTTACGCAATGCTACATGTACTGCGTGCTGGTGCCCGTTGGACAGCAGTTAGTACAGCATCCTCAAAATCCTATATCCACACATTTCGTGGCCATCCTGCATCCAAGCGCTATGCTGGTCTCATTCGAACAGTCTTCTGGCAACGTAGCTTCAACCGGCGAAACACATTTACACTTGGGTGAAGTCTGTTGGGATAATGATCAGCGTACAATCGTGCTGCAGGTCCAGCTTGGCTGTTTGATGCACCCATGGCCATTGCTAAAGTATTTTTACCAATGAGTATTTTCTACCAAGTTTGGAGCACACAATCATGTGGTACAGTTCGTATCCGCTAATTTCCGGACACCCTGTCTAGTAATGTATGCTTATACGTCAGGTAAAAATGTAGTACTTCAAGTACTGGCCTTAAAAGCAGGGCTGTGGAGTCAGTATGCCAGGACATAGAATAGTTTTTTTTTTCTACTGTGACTGACTCATTTAGAAGTGAATAATGTATATTAATTAGTAATAGCAAATTTACTGAAGTAAAATGTTCCAATAAAGATTACTTCTTGGGAAGCTTCTTTGATATTGTGAATTTATATTTGAATAAATAGGTCAATCCAAATTACAAATATTGGTCTCAAGGAATAAAAAAAAGGTAATTATAAAATTAAAATTATATATTTAACATATATTGTTATAATATTATAAGTTTTTATTTTAACACTGGACATTTTTAATACCTCTGACCCCGACTCCACCTAAGATTTCTTCAGATTCTTGACTCCACAGTCCTAATTAAAAGCAATAATTATTTAATAGTATTAGTCAGCAATTTCAGAAACAGTGCTTTATATAATCGAAACTTAATACATTCAGCCTTGTGTTGTTAACAAAACCCCTAAGATGATGTTTGTTATGGTTTCTATCGTTGCCTAGTCCCAAATGAAAACATTTGTACTTGAATTTCCACCATATAAAAAAATTAAAACTCTAATACAGGAATATTAAAAAGATTCTTCTTAGTATAATTAGCAAGAAGAAATTCCATATAGCTATCAATATAAAATTGCAGCAAGATATGTTTTTAATTCATATTTTTCACATAACTAAACTGTTGGCATGCCTTTAAAACATATTTACTAAACACTTTGAATATTTAATAAAAATAAACCTAAACAAAATACATGTACAGTAATAAAGCCACCTGTTTATTCACTGCCGTTTCAAACCGAGCACCAATTTCCTTACAAACCTTTCACTTTTTTTTGTCATCACAACCCACATAAGTTGTATTTTCAGTATGAGCCAAGAAGTAAAGTATTACATGTCCTTCCTGAAGAGCTGTGAACTAGGAGTTGGAAGAAAGTTTGGTTGGTGTCAAGAGTAAGTAAAAATGTAATTAAAAATAAAAACTTATAATATCATAACAATATATAGTCAATACATCATTTAAATTTTTATACTTTCTTTAGTCAGACCAATATTTGTAATATGGATTGACAAATTTATTCAAATAAAAATTCACAATACCAAAGAAGCTTCCCATGAAGTAATCACTATTGGAAAATTCTACTAGTAAATTTTTATTACTAATCATCAATTTCTGAAGGAGTCTGAGTCAGACTGTTGGAAAATAGAGAGAAATCTGAGTCGAAGGCTTGGCTATGGCTCAAATTTTTGTCTTTATAGAAAAAGTATTTGAATTAAAAATATGTGAATGACCTATAAATGCTGGACAGTCAGGCTTTTATTGAATATGTGTGTGTGTACTCACAGCTGCAGTGCTGGTGAAGAGGGGTGAAGAGGAAGATAGTACTCTGTGGTATGGCTTGTCTGAAGGACTGGTCACTCCATACTTCACTCTAATGACAACCATACACAATTGTCAGCCCGCATACAGGATATTAACAAGTAAATAGACTAGCATGAACATACCTTCCACATACCCTGAAAGGTGGAGAGATTACCTTGTTTGGTTTCATTACAGTGCAGTTTATACAATAAGGCCATAGAGTAATTGGTCATGGTAAGACTACTTTTCAGTTTAAGTGGAGAATATGTGTACATTTAAGTTAATTAAAATATTGACTCCCAAACCTTCACAATTTAATCATAAAAAATTGCTATGTAGCCTATTTGGACTCTAGGATTAAAATTCAATAAGAAGCACCAACTCAAAAAATTTTATAAGTCTTATAGAATCCAAAATATTAACTGCTTAAAACATTGTTCAGGGAAACTAATATTTGAGCCTTTCTTTCAATCGTTTCTATGGTGATGAATATAAATTTAACATTGAGAAAGTATGCATTAGGGCTTAAGTTATACGATTTTCGTTTTTCTGCAGATAATACACATTTGATAAAAATTTAACTTAGGCCTTATGTTCTTTTAGAACTGCACCTTAATACCCATTTGGGTTGTTGTTTGAGTCACCTCTATTGTTAGGTTACCATGTCTATTAAGCCCTAAGTGTTTCTTTTAATTAAGAGAGTACATACTTATTCTATGGCATCAGGAACTCAGAAGTTCAATGCCACACTTAACAAAAGTACACCACCTATTCCTATCTTAAGCTAACTCTATCCAGTCCACCTCATTACAACTTTTCTCTTTCAGGTTGATTCTAATATTATCCTCCCATCTGCGTCTAGGTGTTCTCAATGGATTTGTCAGTCAATATCCTTAACACGGTTATAGATTCTCACTATCGCACTGCATGTCCTGCCCACCATAATTTACGTACGATACTTGATTATCCTAACAATGTCTTATGATTAGTACAGGGTATGTAACTCATCATTATCTAGCATCTTCCACTCCAGTAGTCGCATCGCTTTCTGGACCAAATATCTTTCAAAGCATCTTGTTTTTAAACATCCTAAATTTGTCTTCGACATGTGAGGTAAGAGGCCATAATCCAAACCCAAAGAGAACAAATGGAAAAATTATTTTTTTGTATATTCTGATTTTACATTTCTTGACAGCAGGTGAGAGTTCAACAATTTACTACCTGATTTAAAAGAAAATTAGAAATTTAATTTAGAAAAATAGTAAACCAGGCATTAAAACTTATGAGACATTAAAAAAAATCGTTTTAAAATGGTTGTTTGGAAGAAAAAACATTTTTAAGTGCATGTTCTAGTTTTTTTTTGTATACCACAACTTACTACACCACCCCCACTTCCAGAATATCTACCTGCTAAGGGAGTAATGATGAGTAAGGTAGAATTTAGAGTAAGTGCACCTACATTTGTATGAAAGTAGAGTGGGAAACAATTCAAGAACTTTTCCTCAGTACTATGCAATTGGGATTTGAACCCTACCTCTCAGTCATTGGCAATCCAGTATATTGTAAGATTGGCACCTTAGGCTATGTGACCATCGATGGTGTAAAGGATATTTCTTATCAAATGGCCACTAGAGGCCAGCCAGTAGGTGGTGAGGCTTGGAGAGAGAGAGAGAGGTCAGGTCTGGATTTGGGGATGCACACCACTGGAGGGGAAGGGCTAACTGCATGGGAGACATAAACAACTTAACACTGGGCAGCTCGCTTACCCCACTACAGAAAAGTGACTGAAAACTTGTTTGGCCATTAAAAGTCAAGATTCACAACCTACTGGCTGGTCTCCTCTACCTCCTCCTCCTGGCATGTTTTATTTTCTCTGTAGATCTGCACAAACCATGGTGAGAGACTTGGTCCTTCCTTCCCCTGAGGCTACCTTTATAAATTAAATATAACTAAATAATGAGTCACATTGGCAAGTGAAAGTGCAGATACACACTTGGCTGAGAAAACAATGATTTTGTTGAATTATTTAGGGCCTACAAACATATGTGTGACAGGAAAATATAAGTTTGTGCGGGCTAGACTTAAAAGAAAAATGATCGGGGCTCCTAATTTTTTTTACAAAGAAGAATGATCTCTAGAATAAGGGTGCTATGAGGTAATCACAAGCAGGGCTGTGAAGTAGGAAGCATTTAGTGTGAAGTTGAAGTCTGTAAAAATGTACTGTCTGACTCTGGCTACAAAATAAATATTTATAGTATTAGTCCTATAGCAACATATGGTAAACCTATCATTTTCATTTTATACTTTTTTTTATTGTTTAGGACCAATATTTGTAATTTGGATTGACACTTTTATTCAAATATTATGCACAATGCAAAAGAAATTTCCCATGAAGTAATTTAAGGGAAAATTTTTACTAATTATGTAAAAATGTTATTAGTAATTAATATTATTTAGCTTTTTCTGAAAGAGTTAAGAGCAGGACAGTATAAAAAGAGAGTAGGTAGTCGAAGTTGAAGACTTGGCGTAGTGACTAAACAGCCCTGATATTGAGGCCGAGTATTGTGTTAGTGCAGTTTTAGGCCTATTCCCCAGCCCTAGCTTATCACTTTCAGATTCTGATGTAATTTATTGGTAAAAAATTACTACACACTTCCCTTTCCAAGCAGATTTCATCACTATCACTAACATTACACTACTACTCAAACAACACTTGGTCTTTTTCACTCAACATTTACTTCTTAGCTAAACAATCTAGTGGAAAAAAATTAATTATAGCCTACGACCAGGGTTGTTATATAATTTTACCAAGCCCACCTGGGTTTTATTTTTAAAAAAACACTTAAAAGAAAAACACTAATTATTATATTTTGCATACAAAGCAATCGTCTAATAAATTTTTTAAAACGGTCATTTTGTGAAAACTTTTTGGTTCAAACCTAATAGTAATACATTGATTTGTACATGCTGTTATACACAAGTTTTGAAATTACATATTTTATACAATCGACTAAGCTATAAAATATCTTTTAATTGGTTGAATGAAGTAATATGTTAAACTAGCAACTCAGTTAGGGTAATATAATTTTAAAGTACCAACATTGTATTATGCCAGGCCCTAGAAATAATACTTTGTCAAAAAAAGCAAATGAGATAACAAAAGTTCTTATCTTTTATCTTTAAGTAAAGAAAGCAACAAATCAAAAATTCTGCAGCTGGCTTGCCAGTAATTTGATGCATAGTCTCCCCTACTACCTCTTTGTACTTCTTTTACACATTATTTTATTATCAAACTGCTAGCTTAAACAGTATTGTTGCATTATTGTTATCCTTTATTAAGTTTCTTATTACTCCTTTCCTTACTATATTGGATCCCAAATAATTAATATATATGAATTATTGGTTTAATCAGATAACATACATAATATATTTAATCAAAAAAACAATATAACCGAACCTTTTTTTAATATCTCAGGTTTTTTCAAACCTGCCTACAACTAAAGTCAAATAGCAAAATGTGTTGATAATTTACAGCCTATTTATACTATAGTGTTTTAAAATAAAAAATATAGGACTTTTTTTAACACCATGTATTACTATCCGGTCAAGTTATCTGCTTATGTACTAATGGGGATTGGTTTTAGAGCTAGAGAAGGTTATGTTTCTAGGACATGTATCCACATTTGTGTGAAGGGAGAGTTATGGAAAATCACCCTCAGTACACCTGACCGAAATTTGAACCTTGATTTCCCTGTTAACAGAAGTCTAGTCTACTGTGAGAGTAGTGCCTTAGACTATACGGCGACCGACATGGGTCATGAAAAAATTATAAGGCTTTAGCCTTGATTTAAAACCGGTGATAGTAGGCCTACGCTTTAGGTGTTCCATTTTAAGCTTATTTTCATGGTTATATGGTTCGGTGTTTAGAATTTTATTCACATTATTACACATGTACACACAAAAGATTTTGTAGAATTGAGCGACACTAAGATTTGTATATTTTTAACCCTTTTAATAAACACTATATCCAAACAAAACTCGACAACATATCACTTTAATCACTTTTTAAATGTAGGCTAAATATTGACATTGAAGAGCAACTTTCCCGTGATGCTTCGTGTTACACCTGTGATCCAGTGCACTAAAACGGATTAAACTATCGTATGTGTACCACTCACGAATAGTTATTACATTGAACGTTTATTTTATCCAGGCCTATAATTATGGAATTTATTAACACATGAAAAGTTAGAATAAGCTGGGTTGGTAAAATGTCATATTGAAAGGTTAGGTTAAGCTGAGTTGGGAAACTGTCATAATGATATATAATATACTAGGCCTAGTTGTCTTATTATTTCCATGTCAACAATATTATGTGTAAGAGAATTTACACTTCTTCCAAAATTTAGTCATTATGGATAATTGAGATCATCTACAATGAGTTTTAAATTGCTTAAAAATGAGTGGAAATTTTTCTAATATAGCCTACATAATTTTAAAGGTTTTTTTTTTGTTAAAATTGATTCTGTGTTCCTATGATTGGAAAAATGTATGAAAGAGCTCTATATATATTTAAACTATTTTATGGCAGAAATGGGCGAGAAAGGGAAGGATATAGCGCATGGATAACGAAAGACTCATTAAAAAGAAAGCATTTTATTTCAAAATAATTATGTATATATTACTTAACCTAGCTAGCTATCCTTGGCAAAGTGAAACCATATTTTTAATTAAGGGCCTACTAAGTTACCTGAAAAAACTACATAAAAGTTATTTTTAAATAGGTTAAATTAAGAGTATGTCAAATCACCTTTGAAATGGTAAAACACGAACTTATATGAACTTAATAACTTGGCAACAATATTATGCTAGACGAGCTCAAAGGGTGCTAGACGAGCTGTTTTAAGTGTCAATTCTGCTTTAGGTGTGTTAATCATGTCTTAATTAGCTAAGTTTAAAGTCAGGATTAATGGGTATAATGTTATAGAAAGTAGTCATATAATTGTTGTATTCAGTTTAAATTAGTTTTATCAGATATGTAAACATTCTTTAGGGAAGTATTTTTATTATTAAACTTGGTCCACCCTCAAAAAGTATTAAATTAAGAGACCAGTGAAAATTGTTGAAAATGCTAAAAAAAAAATGCATTCTCGATAGTAGCAAAATAAACCCAGTATATATACACTGTATAATAATTACTCTCACTTAACTTAGTTTGTAACACAATTTTAATTAAATTATTAAACACTGGAAGTGCATTATTTGAATCAACAATAAAAAACTATAAAGACAAAATAAGTTACTAAACTCACTCGATTCATTGCTAGTGATAAAACGTAACAATAATTATCAGCTCGTTTACAGTGAATGATGATACAAATTAAATATTTTTTCTAGTACCAACTAATATCCAACAATACGCTTAGCAACTGCCGAGCGTACGTGCTACACGATTTTATTGAGTCCATTTCACCGAACAGCTCTAAGGTTTGCGACCGACTGACTGATCTTGGAATCTCGGAAGTACCAACATTCTCATAAAGAACACGATGGTTTAAATGGAAAGTATCACGGTAAACCCACTAAAGGTGCTGTATTCGATTTATCAACGAAGTTATTAAATAGCAAAATGTTAAACCAACACCAATTTTGCAAATAAAGATGATAATGAAACTATCAAATTATTGCTGACGAATGCACTAATAAAAGTTAAAAATAAAATAAAAATGTGGTGGTAAAATGTAATGTAAAAACACTAAATCGGCCTAATAAAAATAAAAACTGGAACTTTTACAAAAGTTTTGATTATTTTGTATTAATTAATAATTCATATTAAGACTAATCTAAACCTTACATTATACTACTAATATAGACCCCTATTTATAATTGTTACTAGGTGACTGTGAATAATACGGTAAGGAAACGTCAGTTTCACCAAGAAGTTGTTGAGAACACTACCCTCACTCCTGGTATTATTTAGTAATTGAGTGATACGTTTAGAGTTAAGGAGCGGCATAAGTGAGCGCAAGTAATTTTACAGTTTTTGGATTATTAATTTTTTTGTCCAAAATAAATCAAATATGTTTCCAGTAGCAACATAGAGTTTAGTTCTCTGCACATTCTAATATCAACAGATCTTGAATATCAGGCAAGGGTGTCCTGGAATTTTGTCAAAACTTTTTCTCTATATTTAAAAAGCGTTGACAAAATTCCAGGGAAACCTTGACAGATATTCAAGATTTCCTGATATTAGCTTGTTCAGAAAACTAAACTATATGTTGCTACTGGAGAAATACTTGATTTATTTTGGTCAAAAATTTTCAATTCTATAAAAACTGTAAAAATACTTTCACTCCCTTCGGCCGCACCTTAAGGTAGTCTTAAAATCTCATTTGGCGCATTTAGTTTAGAGACAGCATTCCGTTAAATAATTTGTGTAAATTAAAACAATAGCGTTAAGTTTGAACATCATGACCAGTGATTTGATAATTAGGCACTTTGACTGTCCCTTCTATGGATGCCGTATCAGTAGACCCGTGGTTCATGACCCGTATTCGCATATACAGAGTTCGTATCCTTTATTACATGACCATGCCAACTAATAGAATAGTCAGATAATAGCAAGGAGACGCCAAGCCATTTGCCGATCAATAAAAGAAACTAAAACAACTAGTTCTAGAAAACGTCTGGAATATACTTTGATTCAGATTAAGTACAATAACAATGTGGACTGTCAAAGCTATACTTAATAACGGATGATTTCGTTGCCATCGGTGATGTATTTCTATGCGCGCGCAAATATGATTTGACTGTGAATAATTGTGGTCCATACAAACTAGTCCTTAGAAAGTTAAAGTTGACCAACATATATTGAGTACGGACCAAGACAAGGATATGGATCAGTACTTTGTAGAGAGAGCTAGCTGATACTTTGGTATCGATTTCTTATGGACCACCGATCATGCAATAATGTATATGAATTCTGTAGATGGGGTTGTACTTAAAAATAGAGTAAAGTATAACTGTATAAGGCATCCAAGACAGGAGACTGAGATAGGTGGTATCGGACAGCAAGTAAAGATGATCATATATCCCATTCACCAAACCATAATATAGTCTGAAAGACCATTTGTTATTACTTTTGGTATAGTCAAAACATTACCACAAACAATTTAATTTTAATGATTAATGAATATTATTTAATTCTACCAGCACTTGTAGAGTTACTTTACAGTAAATAGGTAACAAAAATGGATTTTTCAAAATATATTACATCCTCTAAAGTCCAAGTTCCACGATCTTTTGGAGGCCAAGTCCAACCCTGGTCTACTTGACGAATAGCATGTAGTTTCTGATCAATTCGAGGGGCTACGCTAACCCCAAAAAGTTAATTAATATTGATGCATAAAAGTAATTATTGTGTTTTATAGAGAAATATTGAATCTTCAATACACAATAAATGTAAATAACTTAATACTTTGTGTGTCGAGTCATCATAAGATGCATCAATTCACGTGACATTCAAATTAAATCCAATCCTGGTATTGAATATTAATTAACCACACCTATGCTTTGATCGTTTTATTATTTTTTTAACATTTATTTTGAAAACCTGCCACCACAGGTTTTCATAAAGTTTACTCTGAAGTATGAACATCAAACATTACCGGATTGAAAAAGTAGTTTATTAACCGAGGTA
>CABFVX010005826.1:0-46361 GCA_902151425.1 Timema shepardi
ATCTCTGAAGTTCCATAAATATTTGCACTAGAACCTAGTACCAAACTAGCAGCGTGTGAATACTCTAGTCCTGTTTCTATTATACTGGCTAGTATACAGATATCTAGTCGCTAGCTAGCACACTTGATTTCTAGTACGAGCTAGTGTCATGTGATACGGGTTTTAATTATATCTCATTTATGTTATACTGGATATCTATCATCACTGAGGGAGCTGCATTGTTATTATGGGGAAACAGCCATGTGATTTTCTCGTTTTATTTCGGTCAATCTTTCTTCAAATATTATAAGACCAGTTTCGCAATGCTGGTTAATCGAGGCCGTGAGTAAATTGATCTGTGCCAGTAGCTCCTTCTAGCACACCACCTCTCGACATAGCTGAATATGAGTAGATTTGGCAACAGTAAACTGAGAGAGAGGGAAGATAAAGCTTTCCTCAATAAGATCTGCAGCATCATCAACAATGATATTGGGTATAGGCATTAATATATTATTTTTATTGTACAACTGGATGAACATTTTAAGCTGAAATTTTCAATATGTAGTCTGCACATCATTGTACAAGAGAGAAAGAAACTTTCGGGACTCTCTCTCTCATACGCACATTCAAAGCAATGCGGCATTTTGACATAATTCGCTAATTTGTATGAATGAATAATGAGATACTTCATAGTATGTTCTAGTTAAATGAAATAAATTTGTCAGTAAAAGGTTTGAAGAGTATAAATAGGTTTAAAATTTGTGACTTGTTTCTTATTGATGTAAGCTAATTATATACCATGAGTTAGGAACTGGGCAGTTTGCACGGGAGGAGTTATTTAATTCTGTATTGTCAACGTTTAATATTGAACATCAATATTTATAGCAAAATCATTTCTTAACAATGCCTGTTTTTTTGGGGGGAAATGCGGCCTATTTTTGGGTTATTAAGGTATAATGGGAACTAATTAATTCCCAGTTTTGTCTTTTAATTTCTTAGGGCCAATATTTGCTTTATTTCTCGAATTTAAAATGGTGTTAATTGTAACTATTTTATTAATTGCATTTAAAATGTGTATGAGTTATATTTCGAGTGTTTGAGTGAACTATAAGACAATCTAAATGCTCAAATGTCAAAAAGAAACTCTATAATCTATATAATTACTTTAATAAAAATAATTTAAATTTTTATACCTTTCAAGGACTTTTCTCCTCTCTTGAATCTCAATACTTTTTTATATTCCCGTCTCGAATTTAAAAAAATGTTCTCGCGCATGCCTATAACAAATTGATTACTTAACTCTTCCTTACACAAATCCTGCTTATGTCCCTGGTTTGGAAGTCCTCATTTATTACCAGAATCCTGACATTGATTAGATTTTGGCAAGATAAAAGGAAATTTATAGGTACAATTAGAACATCCAGAATGAGATTTTACCAAAATCATGGTATAGGAATACTTACAAGTTTTTCACGTAAATGATGTATGGACCTAAAAGACTACAACACTAAGTTTGTCATTCAAACAAATGTAATCAAGTTGTTAGCTACCTTATTTCATTATAGGCTAAGGAAACTATGAAGCCGATACAATTTATGAGAATATACAAACATTTACTTGAAGTTTGGGCTAAAAATGAGGGGTGGAACAATGGCCTGCATTATATAACCCATTTTATTTGTGTGTGAGAGGGAGGAATGTGTACAACTTAATATTTACATTATACATGAAAGAGGAGGGTAAGCTCCATGAAATGAACCTGTAAACTAGTTATACCAACATAGCGGTGGCCACCGCCATTAGTGATAATAGGGTCATCATTTGCAGATAGAGGATGTCATATGGTCAGCACAATGACCCCTTCCCCGTTATTCTAAGTTTTATCAATTGAAGCTGCTACTCATTTATTCAAGGGTAGCTCCTCATTTATCTTCATGAGGCAGACTTTTATCTCATCCCAGACCCAATGCTTCACAGAGATTTTTTAAAAGCACTGGGGATCGAACCCAGGATGTCTGGATCACTAGACCCAAAAGGCAATCATACAGGAAGGAATAAAAAGTAAAAATGCAAATAGTTGTTACATTTTCATAAATAATTTGTATTTTATTAGATCAATGTGTGCAAAACACAAAGTAACACTCTTGACCATCTCGGACTAAGACACATGTTGCAGTATGTATGGTAAAAAAATTCTTTGAAATTAGTGACTACAAAATACCATTTGCCTATTTCATATGTTTGATGGTTTCTAGGAACTCAACTGTATGAAATCATTTTTAATTTTAATCTTAGACCAAACTTTCTTAGAATATAAGAACTCAGTGGTGTAACGAGGGTTAAGCAGGTGGGGCAAATTACCTGGGCACCAAGTTTATTAGCAATGATTTAACAATAAAAGTGTATTATATTTTTATTATTTTTGTAATCAGTGTTCAAACACTTAACCAGATCGAGTTCTAATAAAAGAAATCAGCCGAATTTTAAAGAACAGTATTTAATGGGTGCCACCAACCCTAGTTACACCTCTGAAAACACTGATAAGTTTAATTGAGATTTACTAAGGCATGGCTCTTGATTTTGAAGTGTGCAAGATATTTATGATACACATGTTTAATTATAGATGTCAGAAATCAGGAATTTGGACTCCTTGTGTGCATTGCTTTAGGCATAAGTATCTTTCAACACCTTCAATTACTGTAATAAAATGTTGGAAACACAAGTAATATTAGAATTTAAACTTTATAAAGACAAAGCATAAAAAAGGAGCTTCAGAATTTCGAATTTGAACTCACCAACTAGTATTCATATACAATTTAAAATATAAAATCCAAAACTAAGACTCGATGGAATTTAATTCTAGATCTGAATCTGAAGTTTGTAATTCTTTTTGAGTAATTTAACTTTTTTTACATGGAAGATAATATCTATTTATTATTAAAATATTATCAACAATTTCTGTAAGACATTTCAGGTAAGTGAGTTAAAGGATGTATCTAAAATTATTTATTTTGACAAACCTCCACATTAGTTGAGCATAGAAATTTATGAATTTCGTAATATTGATATTCCATTAATTTCCTAAATGCAATTTTTATGGACTCAATTAAAAAAAATCATTATAAAATATTAAATATGGAACTTTTTTTAAGTGTAAAATATTCTATTTGGACTCAAAACATTTTCAATTTAAATTTAAAAATCTTGTGTTCGCATAGGCTTAGACAAATTAAAACATTTGAAACAGAGGCAGCTTATCATAATAATATTAGAAGTACCATGGCCATGTGCATTTAAAACCACAAGCCAACAATGTTAGAGGTGTGAGTGGTTGCTATGGTTCTCCTTTATGTTTGAATTTTTTTAATCTTGAAACACACTAATTTGTTATATTTCGTTTTTCCGATAATAATTCTAAGATAAATATATGGAGGAAAATGTATAGGTCTATATGGACAATTTTTAACTATTCCCTCAACCAGCTGGAAAAACCTCCCACTGATGTCTGCTCTGGAACTTCACACATGAGTCTATGACTAAGAAAGCAGCTTTTTATACATGTATATTTTAAGCAGAGAAAATATTTTGGATTACTAGTTGAAGGGAATTTTACAGTATCTGATTAATTTTATAAAAAAAACTAAATTTGCCATACATTTTTGTAGCGCTCAAAGGCAAGTTTACTAAAGGTAAGAAAACAGTAACATTTAAATATAAAAAAACAAAACAAAAAATACAGTGTTTTTGTCATTCACCTTAACTAAGTAGGTAGCTTGTCTGCCTACTGAGGTAAGGTTTCTGGGTTCGATTCCTGGCATAGCCAAAAAACGTATCATTGGTGAAATGTGGGTTTACCTTTCCGAAGTGATGAATTAATTCTGGGGACTGGATATTGTATTTGTCCTAGAGATTATAAGGCATACAAAGCTATGAACGGCCTAGAAAGCCGGTAATGGAAAATATATGGTTTGAATAAAAAAACTGACCTAGGCCATAGGCTGGAAACAGAAAGGTATGTAAAGTAAAGTGTTTTGTTGTTGGTTACTTGATATCAAGGAAAACCATATGTTAAAAACGCCCTCAAAATTGATTTGACAGATTTTCATACAATGGATCCAATACAGTTTTTTCTCAAAAAACATAACATTTATAGTATATTTGAACATTTTAAAATGTTTAGAACTGTAAAAATGAACTTGTGTGAATCACTTTTTAAAATATAACAAAATATATGCAAATACTTGTAGTACTTTGGTATATTTATCTTATACTGATAAAATTTCAAAATATAACACCCATTGATAAAGAATATAAACAATTAGTCTCATACTTGTAAGAAAAAATAATACATTTTTATGATCCATTTCAGTATGCAACCCCATTATTTCAAATAATCTCTTAAATATTCCTGAGGATGCAATGTCCTAAATGTTTGGATCATTTTTAAAATAACATTTAACTTTAAAGGTGAACAGTATAACAATTAATATACTATTTCAATAACTATCGTATTGGCCAGAATATAGTGCAATAATTTTATCCTAATAACGTATTTCCGAAAGCTCTACTCATATTGTATGTGCAGCCTAACATATATATATATAAGAAAAAATGAGATTCCTATTTCTAAGGAGGGTTAATTTGCAGCTTGCTGGAACTGTACCGGCCGACGGGAATTATTGTGCACGTTTATGATAAAACTCAAAACAAAGCGAGAGAGAGGATTTCCTTCCTTCACTGTCACTGAACTGTTAATTCAGTATGTCAATGTTGGTGCCAGTCTTTACTATGCTAATGCTATTAAAAAATCACTCGTGGCATGGATGATCTGCAAGTGAATGGGTGGGTTGAAAAAAAGGCTTCCTCGATGTCTCAATTAAATAAGGGAATGAGAAGCTCATAAAGATAAAATAAAACTGTCATATTTGTTATATTTTTAACTCGAGGTATATTTGAAATCTTTTATTTTCCATGTATAACAAAAATATTAGGGTCATAATATTTTCGAGCCAATACGCTAATTCAAATAAAGTGTTTTTACAAAAATGATTGTTACTTGATATGATTTCTTATAGGTAGGTTACATATTTTGTACAATATGGAACTACTAGAATAAGGTATATTTTTTCACTAGATTAAGATTTATACTTCTTTTTATGACGAACTATACATGTATTTACCATTAAATATTATTTGGTCTCTAAGACAAACTCTTTACTTTATAGGTAATTTATTTACATAGAAGCAGATACAGGAAAGAGCAAACCAGAAGAACAAACAAACACGTCTTGTTTGGCATTTTGGTTCCTATCACCTTTCCTACCTTATTTAATATTTTATATAAATGATTAGTCAAATATTACTACTCTATGATTTAAGTTTAAGTTATATTTTACTTTTATTAAATTATTTAGTATAGTTTTATTTTAGATTTAAACATTTGATACAACTTACTTAACAGTAACAGAAACACATTTGAAAATGTTGGTGCTGAGTAAATTTTGTCAACAATATACAGTTTATATATAATATTTTTATATGTTTTACAGCTTAAGAAAAATTGAGGTAAGACATTAAGTGTTTAGGCATGCTTTTACACTATGCTCTTAAAATACCGATAAGTTAACCAATGGATAAGGATAACCATCGATTATGGACACTTTGCTTCCTCAGTAAAAATATAAGTGGTTATTTTATGTATTTATTGTATGTTATCAATAATTTACTTTGAGCGTAATTCATATAACACCATACTTGATTGGGTCTTTCAATGCAAATTGGCTTTGGAAGATAAGACTAGGAATTGGTCCTTCAAATACTTAAGGATATATATTTGAGATAAAAAAAAATAAAGATAAACAAAAAAATATTTTTTTCAATCTTAAATAGTAGTTTTTTTTGTGTGTTTTTACTAGAAATGGGCCAAATCCGATTCTTAAATTTTCTTTTGAATCTGTAATCTTTTAATATATACAATACACACCAACATCTTAAATGTATTGCCAAAAATAATAGCCATTGGCTGATTAATAAGAAAGTCATGCATTGAACCAATAGACATAATTTTATTATTTGGAATATATCCCTCCATTCAAAACTTTCCAATACAGCTAGGGATTAAAACGAATAAAAATTATACACTTCAATAGTTCTAAATTACACTTAAGATAATTCCTACATCTTGGAATAACATTACTTTGTTGGATTGTTTTTAAAATCATTCAAAAACTTAATGATAGGCTATGTATTTTGTCATGATAAATTAAAAGACCGCAATAGTGAAATGATAGAATAGATATTAACAAAAACATAATCAAAAATACTTAAGAGTATTATTTAGCTGTCATTAGGTTGCTACAAAATATATTATGAATCAATTTTGAAATTAATAACATATTAGTTAAAAATAAATTAATATTTTTTGAAAAAAAGTTATAATCATATGTTTTTTGAATGATTTGTTTAAAATTTAATCTATATTTAAGATTTATGAAACACAAAACTTTATACTAAATGTCCTTAAAGTCCATTCAGTGACTTTTTCCATAAATAAAATATGTAGATGTAAACAGAATAACCTAAGGTTTAACATTTTGAACATCATATCACATAAAAAAATATTCAAAGGTATGTATTTTAACATTGTAACATTTACAGCTTGTAAAAAAATAATTCATGTAAAATTATCTCATGATATATATTAAATTCTAGAGAAAATCCAATAAAATAAATAATGTGATAACACAAAGATGTGCATTCCATCTTAATAGTGTGTACCACTCTTTAAAAACAATTTTAAGATGTGCGCACAATCTTACCCTGACTGATAACACTATGAACCTATCTTATAAACTTTACCATGGTGGAACAAAGCAAGGTAAGCTTTCTAGTTACATAAAACTAAAAGCTCCAAAGTGTGTACATGTGTTTTACCTTATAATAGAAAAGTCTATTACTAAGATTGGTGCATGTAACTGTTTTTTATTATCCTTAACAATTTAAAAATCAATGCAAACTAAAATATAATACAAACAAATTATTTAATTGAAATAAAGTACTATGACATTTCACCTACTAAACATCCTGGAGGAGTGAAGGGTGGGAGGAGAGAGGATCTAATAAGAAGAGGGCATTAGTAAAGGAAGTTGATCTACAGGTGAATAAGAGAAGTGTAAGGAAGTGTTGTATAGGTCGTACTTTGTACCTGTTGTCACATATATGCAGCAGAAACAATGGACATAGAATGTAAGAGAGACTAGGAAAGTGGAGGCCATGGGAATGAAGTGTGTGAGGAGCATGTTAGCTGTCACAAGGAGAAACAAGATTAGATAAGAAGTTATCCAAGAAAGAATGGAGTACAGGGAGTACATTAGATAGTAGAGGAACTAAGGCTGAGATAATCTGGTCATGTAATGGGGATGGAAAATGGGATAACTACTGACGAATGATGGAGATGAATTATGTAGGAAAAATACTGCAAGGGAGACAAAGAAAGATATGGGAGGAGCTGATAACAGAAAGTTTGCAAGTGAAAGGAGAAGAAGGAAAGCAATTAAAGGAAGAAGAAGGGTGGATGAAGAGAAGAAGATGAAGGCATTTAACTAAACTGTACCCTGCCACACTCTGGAAACAGTTGATGATGATGATGATCCACCAATTTACTACTTTTTGCACATTTCTTGTAATATTACTTACATAATATGATAAAATAAAACTAAAAAGATGATTAAATAACGCAATCAAAACAAATTTCTATCACAGATTTACTATTGCAATGTTTAAATGTACAATTAATACTTATATACTACAAATACCTTCAAAGTTATTTATGAGAGATTAGTTTATTGGGAATGAAATAAGTGATAGGAGCCCTGATAAGTCTGAAAGGTCCCTTGGTATGCAAAATACAATATAGCTCAAGGTGTGCTAATACCAATTTAAAAACAGATTATTAGTAGAGACTTTAAAAGTTCACAATACTTTCTTTATCTACAGTCGGACTACTTGAGCATTTAAATGTAAATTATAATTAGTTTTTTGATTTGAATACAAATTAACAATATCAAAACTAGGTCTTTGTAAAATCAATTCCTCAATATCCTCGTTCTTACTGGTATCGAAATAATTGAGAATCAATCTTAATATTACGATCCTCACTATTTCGATTCTTACCTCTCAATAAAACTGGTAACTAAACAAAACGACAACGTTTAAAATAGGTAATAATCGATCATCTTTCATATTAGTTTAGTTGCCGTTTCACTTAAATGCCGGTAAATTGTAAATATACCGTAAAGACTTGCATATAGTACGACTAATATAATATGACCCTAACATTTTGAGGTGTTTTACATGAAAAATAAATGGCCTCAAATATAATATGACCTGAGAACTTCACAACTTTGACACATTTTTTTTTGAAAAAAGTAAAAGTTAGGTGAGACTGTCAGAATATATGAATAGATTCTAAACAAACATTCAATATACAACATACATAGACTAAGGATGGTGATTTTCTGTAATTTATTGATGTATCTATCAATATCGAATTAGAATACCCGCACTCCTGTATTTATATTATTTATCATTTTTCCATTTTTAATATTTTATTAAGCCCTTTGTACTAGACAAGTTCAATCAAAATAAGACAAAAATTGACAAAATCCGCAATTTATTGTATCAATGTTTAGTTTTGAGGACTTTTAGTACGTTTAATAAATATTGGTAAATATCCATAAGATTGTGAGATTATAGTTTCACGCGACCATGTGTAATGGTCGAGTCCAAGTTTCACATTGAGGGGGGTAGTAGGGTATCAAGTATGTTAGATTTTCTATACAATAAAGGTCGATATACACAGAATGCTCAGCTAAGCTAAGCTGTGCTGTGCTGCTGTCCTCTGCTAAGACTTTGTCAATTTAGTTTCACACTCATTGCTAAGCTAAGTTAAGTTATGATCCCTCTTTTCCCTCCAGATTTCAGTGTTGTTTCTTTCTGGTCTGCTCCAGTGATGTTTGGTTATGATGGCGCTCTCCAAAATGTCTTGTTTGAGTTCAGGTGATAGTACTAAGGAAGAGGAGCTGCTGCTGTTTTGAGAGATGAAGAAAATTTAGGAGGTGGAGGTTTGACTTGTTCAATTAACGCTTCCATTTTAATATAGACACATTTATTAAATATAAAACTTGAATTAAATATTACTTAAATACATGTGAAACAAACTGAAAACAAAACGTTTCTTTAGTTATTGTCACCAAACCATCTGTTCAACATGGAGCCCAAGCTGCGTCATCGGCATGCACAACGTAAGACGGCTCAAGATGGCAGATGGAAAAATTGCCGGCCATCAATAGGAAAAAACATAGCGCAGCGTAGCAAGACTTAGCTTTCTGTGTGAATCAACACATTTAAATATATGGTCCGCTATTTTTCTAAAGAGTTAGTGGAGCAAATCTTTGCTTAGCTTAGTGTTCTGTGGGAATTAGCCTTAATGCTTGTAAAAATAATGAAAAAGGAAATGTTCAAGAATCATAATCGAGAATCGAAAAATTGAGGTTGAGCTTGAGAATAGGAGTAAAACAGGTATCGTGACATCTCTAATCAAAACAATACATATTTTTGTTAGTCCCTTAGAAATGTCGTTTTTTGCCTTTGTTGCCTGAAAATAAAAAATCTACATTACTAAAATGTTCTTATTAACTTTATAATCCGGTATTTTAGTTTGTTTTCTTGAGTATGGGTTTGTTTTGGCCACCGGCTTACGAGACCTGCACTGGCCAACACCTGAGTAGTAGGGCTCCTGCTTATAGGCCCTCAGTTAGGCCTTCTATTGGTGGCAACCTTCCCTAACTGAGGCAATGGGTGCTGATGATGACTTAGCTCATCATCACCAACCCTCTCACTCCCAGCTGGGAGCCAACTGGACAAACCCTGACAAGTCTCCTGTCTGCAGCTGATCTGGTTTCTGCTGGGGTTCAACCCAACCTTCAGATCCCGGGATATGCCACTTGGCGGTGAGATCAGGATTAAGTTGGAGAGGCTAAGTGGAACCCACTAGGTAGGCAACTTGTACTGTGCGTCACTACCCAGTTAGTAAAGTGAGAGAAGAAGAATGGAAGCAATTAAAGGAGGAAGAATTGTGGAAGAATACAGGAAGATGAAGGCATTTTACTTAACTGACCCAGCCACGGGCTGGAAACAGTTAATGATGATGATTAATGATAATACCCCATTTCAAGTTCCTTAACCCAGATAATGTATTTCCCTCAACCAAAGAATAATTGTATAATTAATTTAGTACTGCATTTTAAACTTAAGTACTAATAACGCTAATGGGTTAGAAATTGTGAAGGTAGGGGAATATAGAGGAAGTGAACTCGCATTTGCGTAGATTGAGAGTGGAAAACTATTTAGGAAAAACCACCCCTAGTTCACCCAAGCGAGATTCTAACCTCAATCTCCTCATTCTCAGCGATCTAACTAAGCACACAACTAGCATGTTAGCTAACTATGCCACCAAGGTGGGTAAAATATCAATTAAGTTTTAGGTTCAAGGTATATAAAAAGCACATGGGCAGGAAGTTTTGGTCAAGACCATCAATCATTATTTTAATGAATAAATTGAGATATTTAGCAAAACAGTATGTCTGACACCTTAGCTTTGTCCGAAGTGTGTTTGCCTACTTAGATTAGGATCCCGTGTTCGATTCCCGGCATGGCCGAAAATTTACTAATGATGAAAATATGGGTTTACCCTTCCACATTGATGGGCTGGGACTGGATATTATGCCTGTCCTAATCCTAATCTTAAGATAGATTATAAGGCATATGAAGCAATGGCACGCCTAGCAAGCCGCTAGTGGATATCGGCTCGAAAGATTATGGATGTAAAGCAAAACAATATATAACAAATTTACAAAGATTTTTTTATACCAAAATGTAAGCCTAATAAAACCCTATTTGAGCATTTTTGGTCATGGCAAAGCATTATTATATTTTATCAAGATATATAATATTAGTAAGTTGAAATAAACTAGAATACATTTCAAAATGTATTCAAGTAAAAATATCAGTTTTAGGGGAACACAAACTTCAGTATTTGTAAAATGTGGTATCAATGAACCTCTAAAGTAGAACACAAATATGCTGGTCAATTGTCAAGATTGTTATTTGAAACCAAATAGTATCCATTACACTGTTAACAACCATAATACTAAATAATTGGCATGACTTTTCATATTAATCAGCATTATATTAAACTAAATACTATTAAGTCCACTTTTAACTAAATTAACAACCTAACAATCTTATTTATTAAAACTAATATTAATTAAAAGAAGTTACCAAAAAGTTTATCTTGCAATTTATATTAATGTAGGGACCCCTTTAAAGAAATAAAGTAGGTTTGGCAAATGACAGTTATCGTTGAGCAAAAAGCTAATGGCATCCTCATCAAGAAATGATTGTTACTGCTCAATTCCCCGACAAAGATTTTATTCAAGGATTTCATGATACCTGTTTTTCTCGATTCCGATTCTTAAGTTCAACACCGATTCTTGAACATTTCCTTTTTCATTATTTTTCCAAGCATTATTGCGTATAAAATCTAACGTGCCTGATACCCTAATCCCCCCCCTCAATGTGAAACTTACAACATATGATTGCTTGAAACTTTAATCTCACTCTCTTATAGATATTTATTAAACACACTAAAAGTCTTTAAAACCAAAAATGCAAATAAACTCGAAATTAATTCAATAAATTGTGGATTTTATAGTGGAAAGAAGAAAACATTTCACATGTTACAAAAATTTCAAGTCGTCCATTATAATTTTTCCTGCGCACGTTAGCTCACCAGAAATTAGTGATGAAGTTTTGGCAACGATATATCAATAATCTATTGAATTAAAATAAATGTAATGTTTTATTGCTTAATTTTTATTAACTATGTCGATTTTTGTTCTATTTTTAGATTTATTAAACTTGTTTTATTCAAAGCATTAAAACAATAGTAAAGATTGAAAAACGACAAAGAATGTAATTACAGGAGAACGGCCATTTTAATCTGATAAGAATTTTGTATCTTTCAATATACACGTTGTGATATATCAATTAATGATATATATATATATATATATATATTACAGAAAAGTGCCATCCCTAGTCAACGTATTATATATCAGTTGTTTGTTTAGAATCGATTCATATATTCTGACAGTCTCACTTAACTTTTACTTTAAAAAAAAATGTGTCAAAGTTGTTGGTTTTTACCTCTTAATACTGTCATTTTGCCAGCTCGTATTATATTCGAGACAATTTATTTTTCATGTAGAACACCTCAAAAAGTTACGATTATATTTTATTCGGGATCGTACTATGTTCAGGCCATTACAATATATTTACAATTTGCCGGCATTTAAGTGAAACGGCAACTAAATTAATATGAGATAATCAATTATTACCTATTTTGAATTTTGCCTTTTGTTTAGTTGCTAGTTTTATTGCAAGTAAAGAATCGAGTAGTGAGAATCACAATATTAATATCGATTCCAGACTCTTTCAATACCAATAAGAATCGAGGGTATTGAAGAATCGAGTTTTACAGCCCTAATTTTATCCTAACAAAATTCACAAGGAGGGATTCTAAAACATGCAAAACAACTTCATACAAGAGAGAATTTAGTAATAGGTAGAACATCTGCTCTATTTACTTTTTGGTTTCCTCTTTTATTAGGGATGAGGAAGGTTGAATTTGGAGGAAGTGTGCCAACATTTGTGTGAAGGGAGAGTAATAAACTATTTAGGAAAAAATCACCCTCAGTACACCCAACTGGAATTTGAACCATGATCTCCCCTCATCAGAGAAAGTCCAGTCTATTGTAAGAGTGATGCCTTAATCCATTTGAGCACCGAAGTGGAGGGGAAAATTAATTAAAACAATGACTTTAATGATTTATTTTTAAAAGACTTTGTATTATTTATGTCACTTTAACAAGATTCTTGAGGCCAAGATGGGGGCTGTTTAGATACTTGGTAAAAATAAGCATATTTGTTGGAAGGAGTAAAACTATCTTTTTTTTTTTACACTTTAACACCACTACAGTGACATTTTAAATTACATTTTTCAGAAAATAAACTATATTTTCTTATTAAAAAAAACTACCAACCTTTTATTCAATAGAGGTCTATAACCTTTCACAGTGCTGAATTAACGGCCGGGGACTGGATGTTGTGCCTGTCCTAGTCTTAAGTTAGATTATAAGGCATACAAAGCTATGACAGGCCTAACCAGCCGGCAGGGGAAAATATATTACTTTAATAAAAAAAATTGACCCTGGCCAAAGACTGGAAACAGTAATGGATGTAAAAAAAAGATTATGCCTATACATAGAATAGTGAACTTTTGTGTCTTAATTAAAAGAAAAGTTATTTTTTGCTCAGTCTCACAATGTCTAAAGGTATTTAGTTGTTATCATTCAGTTCACACTTTAGTAATTGGTGTTCTTGATATATATATATAAAAGCTGTTTATTTTAATATAATTTTAAAAGTAATCCATTTAAAATTTAAAGATAAAAAAAACACTGCAGTAAATACAATTTTGTAAGCACATTTGTATTTAGACTATCAAGTAGGGAGGGGTGTGCAAAGCTTTGAAACTTTGACTTGACTTGGAAACAAATATCAGCTTTGACTTTGCTTTGGGGGGAGACCACTTGGTTTTGACATTTACAAGGCTTTGCCAATAAAAATATTTACATCTAAAACACTTAATGTATATTCAATTATTGCCATCCTGAGCTGTTATTTAAGTTACAAATTAATATTCATATGAAAAACCCTGGTGTAAAAGTAATTGATTTGTATACTGCGGTAATAACTTTATTTATCAGATTTATTGCTAACAATTAATGGTGTGCGAATCTTCAAAAAGTCAAAGTTGAAGGTCAAATCTCCTTTGGCTTAGACTTCAACATCTACAATAGCCTTCGCATATTCAAAAAATTTTGAATGAAGGATAAATCTTCGATAAATTATCAAATGATTTAATTTTATCTTACTAAATATTATATTTTTCAATATTTAATAATTTTAAAACCGTTACTAAACAGAATTTTAACAATGACTAGTAATTTAACAACCACAACTTAAGCATAGATCAAAAGCGTGTAAGTAAATGTTAATATATTATATTCACTATTGCCGACATAATTTTGTAAGAACTAAAAATAAGCATAAAGAAATAACACCATGGTCACTGGTATGAAGCAGAGAAAGGACTTTAGTTGTGCTAACATCCTCGCTCGCATCTAATGTTTAGTCCTTAGTATCCCATCTCTTTGGAATTATCTGTGACAAATTTACACGTGCATTTTAACACAGAAATTTCATAGCTTCTTTGCATTTTCTTAATTATTCAAAATAGCTGATACGAAAAGTAGGAAATTAAAACCGAATTTAATTTATGCATATCATTATTAGAGAAATGCAGATAAAAATACATGCCTGTGAAAGTTTGTAAAATAATATTATAAACTCCAGGATGTAAGTAAAAATTAAAACTTTATTATTAATTTACTAAGCTTATCAGTAAGCCTGTGTGCATTAATTATTAATATAGTCCTTAGGTCACAAATAAGGAAATTTTTCTGGTACTTGTTACTAACAAGATCTAGAAAAATAGTTTATTTAAAAATTAAAAGTATCGTTAAGTGACAACCAAAATCCTAGTTAGCTTCGACTTCGACTTTTCTTCGCAAGCTTTAAGATTTACTTCAACTTCGATTCACATTTAAAAAGTGACCTTCGCACACCCCTACAAATAATTGTGGGATAAAATATCTAAGTTATTTTAATGCATACAGTTATATAAATATCTACACTATAATATTTTTTCAAGCAGAAAATATTCAAACTTTGATTTGATTTCGAGAATATTTCATATATTTGATTCGAGTTTGCTTTGAAATGAAAAAAATGGACTTCGCACACCCCTACTATCAAGGATGTATGGTTAAATATACCAAGGTTGTACTTCAGTCTCTCTGTGTAGATACGAGTCAAAATATTCACATGATTGTGTACAAACGAGTTAAAATACTCTTCATGACTGTGTATAGACAAATCAAAACTCCTTTCACAATTGTGTAAGGTCAAGATTAACTTGACTCACAAATGTGTACAAAAAGATCAAACCTCTTCTCATAATTGTGTAAAGATGAGTCAAAACTCATCTCACAATTGTGTAAAGATGAGTCAAAACTCATCTCACAATTGTGTAAAGATGAGTCAAAACTCATCTCACAATTGTGTATAAATAAACCAAAACTCATCTCACAATTGTGTATAAATAAACCAAACCTCTTCTCATAATTGTGTAAAGATGAGTCAAAACTCATCTCACAATTGTGTATAAATAAACCAAAACTCCTCTTACAATTATTGTGTACAGGTAAGCCACAAGTTTTCTCAATAATATGTACAGACTTTTCCCCCCCAATGATATAAGTGTTCCTTAAGAAGCAGTGAATGCCTCTAATTTGGTGTTACGATTATTGTTTTTACCGAAAACATAATATGAGTGTAGTTATTAGTGTCCGGGTCTGCACTAATGGTGAATTTCAAATCACACGTTATCTTGCGCCTGTTTTTGAGCTGTTGTCCAAAGGGTTGATAATCGATGCTTGGATCCAGAGAAGTACAATATGACTTTACATATTAGATGAGCAGGTAGTGGTGTATTTATACGAAGCCTTTATCGCTAAAACCGTAGCTCAAAGACAGTAGAGTGAATACTCACTATAGCATCAAATGTTTAGTTAGAATAAATGTTTGTAAAACTACTATATTAAATGTGTAATACAACCACACTTTTGGTGTAACAAACAATCATTAGTTATATTAAGATGTTTGCTATTTATTTTTGTGATATTTCACCTGTTACTCAGACAATAAATCTTTATAAACAACTTTAATTATGTACAGTACATTTTGCTATTAATTCAATCTTTCCAAGTGCTTTGAAGCACTCACACTATTACCAACCTTGACTGGTAGATAGCACCTCAAATCCAACCCTAGTTTGCAAGGTACACAAATAGCACTGCCACTATTTAACCAGGGTCTATTATTCAGTGGACGGAGAATAATGACCCATTATTGGTAAGTCAAATTGTATAGAAAAAAACTCGTGTACAAAGTGATTGTGAATTGTAGGCAAGCTTGTTTGTGTTGAAAAGGTGGGAACAAATCATGATGTGCATCAAAATACGAAGTCGACTTTTTGTTAACCACCCAGTGTGCAGCTGGCTCAAGGAATGTCATCTCCATAGAGAAACTGATAGATGCTGGACCTTAGGGTGGTGTTGGAGGCACAGGTGGTATCTGTGAGTGTGGCGTTGGTCATGGGGCTCGTAAACTTTCCACTCAGGAACCATTCATTGATGGCTGCGCGCTCATACGTGAAGCCATCTTAGAAAACATTCAGATGAACACTGTTAGGCTATTGGCATACATAAGTGTACTATTATACTATAATATAATTTAATATTGGGCATAGAGGAGCCAGATTAATTTACTTTTAGTTCAATGGATACAAAGATTTTGTAGGGTAAATAAAAGAACAAGAATATTTTGCCAGCATTAGAAATTTTTTTAGTTTTTGTTATTTATTTTGTATCACCGTGTATTACTACCAATTCGAGGTGTACACTTATATACTAATTATGCTAATGGGTTATGGAAAAGGAAGGTTGAATTTAGAGGAAGTGTACCCACATTTTCTTGGAAAAAGTGGGAAACCATTTAGGAAAAACCAATTTCAGTACACCTTAGAGGGATCGAACCATGATCTCCACGGCATTGGCAGTATAGTCTATAGCAAGAGTAGCACCTAAGACCATGTGGCCAACGTACCCAGTCAAAAATTCATCTGCAACAACTTTCTTGATTGTCGAAGGCACAGAGTTTGTATTAAAGTGGGTAAGCTCTAGTTTCAAATATGTCTTCATACGCAAAACTTTATATAATCCACACACTATTTACCTATAATGCAGGTCAAATCTAATATTTCGTCACCCGAGAATGCAAGTGTTCTATCTCCAAAATGGTTAAATTTGAGATATTTGGTGTATACGTTTATTTAGAATGCATATGATCCACCTGTGGTGAAATTGAGACTATTAAATAATTACTTAAGAAGATACAAGCTCGAGTTGTCTTCTAGTAACATTGGTTTTATACACAAGGTCAAACTTCAATGCTCTTTTACACAAAAGTGAAAAATTGGACATAGAACACTTGCATTCTCGGGTGACGATTTGGAGATTCAAATAATATTTACTTAAAAGTGTTTGTCAATATATATGTATATTTTTTTCCCCTGGCTTGTGATATTTTAGTAGACATCAAATTAGTTGAGTTTTTCCACATCCAAGAACAATAAGTGAATTGCCTGTCACTTTTAAAGATCCTCCTAAAGAGTTGGTGTTTTAATTACACTCTTGGATGTCAAGGGATATTTATCACCTAGGATTTAAAAAATGTACAAAAATATAATTTAATTGACAGGGTTCTCAGTATTAGAAATCTTACTGATCACTTGTACTTAATAACAAACACAATAAATAATAAAAAGACAAATAGGAGTGAATTTTAATAAAATTTAGTAAAATTTGTCTTTGAAAAATTAACCAAGATTTTTTCATAGTAGCTTTTTAACCCTTTGAGTGCCAAGAGAAATGACAAAAAATGTGCTAAAAGTACCAAGACATTTTGCTGAGAAATAGAGGATTTTGTTTAAATTTTAATAACTCGTTAGTCTTTGAACTTCTTGCACTCAAATTTTTACATAAACTAGCTAACATGCTTGCCAATCTGATTATATAATTATACATATACTTTTTTAAATTTATAAATATAATAAAAAAATCACTAGCCAAGATATTTAAAAAAAATTACTGCTTTATTTAACATTAATGTTTAAACTTTGAAAGAAATAGCTTGAAATATAATAAATCACTGAAAATAGCATAAAAAACTGAGCAAATAACAAGGTTTACAAATAAAACTAACTTTAGTTTTTACACTAAAATTGGGCTAAGCATAGCAGCTGTTTCAGTAACCATCAACTTTAGCAGGTTTATACTAAAATAAAGTCTAAAATAAATAATTGGCTTGGAATCAGAAGGGGAGGGGGAGTAGGGGACTTCAAACCTGATACTTCTGCATAAATAAGAAGAAGTTGGGGTGAATTATCGTGATATTTAAGATTTATTTCATTCTTATAGGAATCACACGTATTCACACTCACCTTATCAATGTCAGCTGCCACTCCTACCTGTTTCAATCTTTCACTTTTACTAGAATATAATTCTTGTTTAATTTCATTATTTACAATTTCAGAATCACTGCTTTCATAATCACTAACAAATTTATCAATAAATATTGCAAGTATTTCTGTGTCTTGAATCACAGCTTTCTTCTTAGTAACCATGTTTACAAACAAGGCCAAAGATAAAACTCATAAAGTAGAAAGTTATAAAATAATTTTCATGTTTGATATAACGAAACTCTTAAGTGAAAAGACAAATAAAAGTATCTTGAACATACGAGAATGCAGTGAAAATAATATCTACCCTATCTGTTGACTTAATACTGAACTAAGAGTTCAAAAACATGGGATCGCTGTGAGCAACGCTGGCAATTTTAGAAAATATTTCGCGCACCGCTCTGATTTTGATCAATTTATAATATCAAAATTTAACTATATAAATAAAAATTAATGATATATATATAAAAAATAAAAAATTGAAATGACAGTATACTTTTACAATGAAACAAACATGGCTTGAAAATTAAAATAACATGTTATTTTAAAAGTAAGGAGAATAAGTGGTGAAAAAATCCCTTGAGATACAATATAAAAGATTAATTTTTCAAAAAGCTTGCGATAACTAGTAAATGAAAAATTCATTAGGATTCAATTTGATGTTCCTTGATGTCCTATGAAAAACTAAAGCAATGTTTTAAGATGTACATGCTACATTTTTACACTAAATTTTATTTGATACAGCCTTGCACCACTAAACTATGTGTGTTAAGTATGCCTTTCTATACATTCTTTATCTCTATCTTCTATCCTTCTCTATTCAACAACTAGTTCACTCATTTGCTAACCTTAATAACAATAACCAGATGTCTGCACCACTACCCTCTTTGTTGGACTCTTTCTCACCTCACAGACCCACTTCAGTGGCCGCTACACTCTCAATAGCCTAGAATTCCAAAGATGGGGAATTAAGGGTTTGATCGTGTTTGGATGTCCCGAGAGTGATTTTCCCTAAATGGTTTTCCACTCTCCCTCCACGCAAATGAGGGTACCCGTAATCTAAATTCAGCCTTCCAAACTCCTAACACATTAGTGTAATTATTAGTACATAGACGTATAACCCGAACGGGTAGTAGAACGTGGTGCTAAAAACCAAAATACTCACAAGCTTGAAATAGTCAAGCCTATAAATATGTGTTACTAGAATACCTTTTAAAACTTGGCTTGGGCTCGAAAATTTGGGTATTTGTATATCCCTACCGATAAGCCAAAGGTAAGGTGTATATTCGTCACCTGTGCAAACAACAGGATCCCGCATAATCTCATGGGTGATAGGGCAGAGGAACTCGTGAGGAAGCTCCACATCGCTCGGCACCTCTGTCACTCCGACGTCATCCCTTCTCAGCCAGTAGACATGAAGACACAACTTCTGGGCCAATTCTTCCTCTTCTTCTGAAACATCACCATTATATTAAGAGGCAGTATGGACAGTATGGACCCAAACAACATATGCACAACAGACTACCAATGGGTCTTAGCTATGAGCAATGCACTGGACAAAAAGGTGCCCAGTGAAATTTACCAACAAGAATGCAAAGAACTTCTTAGCACACCTTATTGCATAGGTTTGCGTGGGATAAAAATAGGACCTTTACTGCATCCCCAAAGACTATAAACTGGCAATACCTTTGGACTGTTTCTCTGAAGTCAACCTCGATAATCTTTTGGTAAAGTGCTCTCCTCAGGACCCGATGTTTGTGGGTTCAAACCCAGCCTGGTCCGCAAATTTTTCTTGAGCAATAAAAATCCATAGCACAACTTCCTTTGGAATGGAAGTAAATCGTCTATCCCATGTAATTTGTGGGATATATTATAACCCTGGACGTTATGTGAAAAATACCTTTTCCAGCAAAATTGGTAGGCCCTTTTGTTTTCGCTCATAGAAATTCTCATGGCCTGATATAATCAATCAGTTAAGAAAAAGCAGGTTAAATACCTCAAATAAATAAATAATAAATGTATCTATGCAAACTTTAAATGCCAGGCGATGAATCGAAACACCAGAAAAGAAAATACACAGGTTTAAGTAGCTTGCAGATCAACACCCCGGCAATAACAAATGTGGAGAAACCTGGATGAAACTCTCTTAAACCTCTCCAACAAATTAGATCACAATCAAAGTGGTGCTATTCTCTCCTTCGCTTCCACTATGCAGGACATATTGGGCTGTCACACACAATTGGCATGGTATACTTATGTGATGATAAACCCATTTTTTTGACATAGTGGAAAAAATAGTTATATCCACCCACAGACTTAACATTGATTTCTTAATAAACTGAAATGCTGGTGACAGGTTGAGATTTGATTATTATTCAAGTGTAATGGAGGTAGTTTTTATGTGGAAATTATCAGCATAGTTTTCCAGTCTCCTTCCACCCTAATACATGTGCAGTTCTTCTAAAACAAACTTAATCAACCTTAACTCTTAAAATGGGCCATTGGGATTAACATCCTAATATTAAGAAATACATATAACTATGAAGAATCGGTCGGAATAGTTTTTATTATCGATACATTGTTTTTCTGATATCAATGCATCGTTTCTTTGTTTCATAGTAGTTATTAACAAGTGTTTTATTTCATGTTTAAGAAATAATAGTCTTCTATTGATTTTTTCCTTTGCTCTAGAAATCTAAGCTCAGTAGTTAATAAGAACCACTTAAAGAACCTGCCTCACAGCCGATTGACCAGGAAGTCAGTTTATACTTCAACCAGAAAATGTATGAAGTGTGATTTACATATTATTCATTTATGTTTAAAAATGCGGTGGCCCAATGGCTAGATAATTTTATAATAAAGGAAAGTGATAAAACTAAAGAAAAAGGAAAAATAAACTATTAAGAGTAAATTTGATGAAGAAAGCCCACCTAGGAGAAGAGGAAAAATGTGGAAAGAGTCCAATGCACAAAGGTGACATTTTCTTCCTTTCTTCTGTCTTCTATAGTAGAAGTAGTCACACACACATTTTAACACAAATATCATAATATTTCGGCATTGTTGGCGGTGAGTTAGAAGGAAGTGACATACTTTTTTAGTCAGGAATTTTAGGAAATGATCAGAGGAAATCAGGGAAAAGGTCGGGGATTTCATTGGTCAAGTTTAGTAGACACCATGTTAATAGGCCTACATAGTTGTATAACTTGAACAGGTAGTATAATAGTATAATGCGGTGCTAAAAAAAACAAGCCCTGTTGAGGTGACATCACTCTCAACATGATTGTCTGGCTAGAACATGTAATACCTTAGTGTTAACATTCACTTAACGTGAAAGTTCCCCCTGGACTCATAAGTGGGGTGCAGTTAATGGCATTCTAATGGCTTACATTTAAAAACACAAGAGGAACAATGCCGAAATATTATGATATTTGTGTTAAAATGTGTGTGTGACTACTTCTACTATAGAAGAAAGGAAAGGAAGAAGATGTCACCTTTGTGCATTGGACTCTTCCCACATTTTTCCTGTTTCCCTAGGTGGGCTTTCTTCATCAAATTTACTCTTAATAGTTTATTTTTCCTTTTTCTTTAGTTTTAACACTTTCCTTTATTATAAAATATTATTCATTTAGTCAGTGAAATTGTTATCATTTCAATAGTTGGTTCAATTACATTGTTTTTCTAAAGAAAAATACAGAAAATGTCACATCAATGTGACGTCTGGTTTGAGGTGTATTTTCTACCTCAGGTGTTATTTGTGGCATGAGACGAGCTGTTGCAGTTATCTAGGATTTACAAAGTTTAGAGCCAATTACATAATTTGTGAACTAATGTATCTCAGAAAGCACAACGAAAGAAATATTATTTCAACAATGAATGCTTCAATCCCTTTTTTTTAGTGAAGCCATCACAGTATATTTGCGAATAATAATCTCATCTTACCAAAGTCTAACAATGCCAGGAGGTCTTCATTGGACAGAGTCAACAACTGATGACCAGTTATGTTTGCTTTCCTTGCTTTCTCAACAAGTTCCTCCAGTCCAATGTCTGTAAGCCAGTGGATAACTTCTTCTGTGCTCCACTCCAGAAGCTGGAAAATGTAGTTAAACAATATTACTTTTCATAATGTATTGAGTTTTAAATAAAACCTCTTGTTAGTACCTTTGAGATGAATTTATGTATAAATAAGATAATACAAGAAAATAATGATATGAACAATGGAAGAAAAAACACAGTACCACAATATAGTTTTAAGAGTGAAAAAGGAACACAATTTACAATGCTTCTACTAAAAAAAAAAAAGTCACCCCTTAGAAGAAATATTTCCCTGTCAAATCTGAAATGATAACAATAGCACTAATATTTTCTACGATGAAAATAAGTTTGAAAATTAATAAAAGATGAAACCTGGACATGGGAACCAAACCCCGAGACCTTTGGTTTAGTGCACCAATGCTCTACCCCTGATCTAAACAGAATTTGTTCTATGCTCAGGGTCATTCCTTCCCTTATAGCTTAGGACTGGCTCATGAAAGATGTATGGAATCGTCAGCTACATGTGAGTGAACAAATGTATTGAAAGCTATCAGATATCACAGCCATCTACAACTCAGGAGGGCTGTTATGCCAACAAGTATAGTTTCAATAGATATCAACACACACTTTGCAAACTATTGTAATTTGGGCATTGTCTGTGTCTAGGTGACATTTTTTCAAATAACTTAAATTACAATGATTTGAAACCTATATGTTGATATTCATTAGAAGAGAGTAGAGGAGGACAGAATGCCTAAGAGTACAGCCAGACTGGGCGAGCAATTAAAAAATAAAATAGAAAACATTAGTTGTAATGAGAGCTAGCCAGACTGGAGTGAGCGCGCATGCTTGAAAGATAGAACTGGTTCAATTTATCAAGTGCACACGCTCAAGTCGGAACAGCCTAGTTTACAAGTGCTGGGAAATATTACTGTATGTTGTTTCATTGAGTGCTAGGAAAACTTCTCAATTTGACATGGTATTTGAATTTTGTATGATTATCAATAAGTTTAGCACCCTTGCTACTAACTGGCTAATTTAATTGGTAAGATCATAAACCATATATATGTAAAACTGATATGTTAAAATATTTCAATATTATTTATAATCAAAGTAGGCCTTTAATAAACAAGAATCACCATTAGCACGGATAGAGGATGAGAAAACCACAACAATAAATCACTTGTCAAAAACCACTCTCAGATCACTGAGCCAAGATTTGAGCCTTTGCCTCCTTCTCAACAACTATCAAGGGATATCTGCTAATCACACACTCGCTCACCAGTTTGGCCACGCAGTCGCTCACTTGTCAGTCTGGCCGAATCCTATGAAATCTCTACAGAGTAGGGGAAAGGGTAGAAGAACTATTGGAAGACCACGGACATGATGGATGGACCAAACACAGCAGGATATGGGGCTAACAAAGTGGATTGAAGACATGTGGCAGAATTAGAAAGATCGACAGGAATGGAAGTGGATGTGTCAGATAACCTGCAGAAACAGAACCATTATTATGTTTAAAAATGAGGTGGCCCAATGACTAAATAATGTTATAATAAAGGAAATTTATAAAACTAAAGAAAAAGGAAAAATAAACTAATGAGAGTAAATTTGATGAAGAAAGCCCACCTAGGGAAAGAGGAAAAATGTGGGAAGAATCCAATGCACAAAGGTGACATCTTCTTCCTTTCTTCTGTCTTCTATAGTAGTAGTAGTCACACACACACATTTTAACACAAATAGAATATTATTTCGGCATTGTGTTAAAATGTATGTGTGACTACTTCTACTATAGAAGACAGAAGAAAGGAAGAAGATGTCACCTTTGTGCATTGGATTCTTCCCACATTTTTTCTTTTTTCCTATGTGGGTTTTCTTCATCAAATTTACTCTTAGTGGTTTACTTTTTTTTTCTTTTTAGTTTTATCAATTTCCTTTAATATAAAACTGAAACATTAATTATGATTCAATTTGATATTTTAAAAATATACTTCCCATCTGGATGCAGCTATTTACATGGTGCTGACCTCGACACTGTCCCATAGAGAGAGAGACAAACAAACATCTTTCTATTATCAGAGAAAGAAGTTCAACAACCAGTTTGCTCAGTCGTTGTTGACCTTAACAACCTGAGGGCCAGATGTAGACACCGTCCCTCCCCCCTCTTCACATTTTACAAACAACATCCAAAAAAGATCTTAGCTCAGTAGTTGGTAGCATATCTGTCTATTGAGTTAAGGGTCTCCGAGTTCAATTCACGGCATAGCCGAAAAATTTATCATTGGTGAAATGTGATTTTACCCTTTCACAGTGGTGAATTAATAGCCTTTTATGTAATGTAGTGTCTGTCCTAGTCTTAAGTTAAATTATAAGGCATAAGAAGCTACGACAGGCCCAGCCAGCTGGTAGCGGAAAAATATATGGCATGAAAAAACCGACCCAGACCATAACCTGTAAACTATAGTCCACAATGGAGCCTTTTTACAAGAAGCTCAAAAGTGCAGAGTCTATAAATCTGTTGATAGCTACAGCCATAAGTTCTGGGTTTGATTCTTGTGTCCATTTTCAACTTATTATACGTATTTCAATTATTCCAATGAAGGTATATGCCTGTGGATAACCCGAACAAATAGTAAGATGCAGTGCGCACACACATACACACACACATACAAAGTATCAAATGACAGTAATTACATCAGTATAGTAAGAATTAACTCAATTTTACCCTGATATTGAGAATATTTTAGACTCACTCACAAAAAAAACAAACTACAACATGGTTGTAGTTTTATTTTTTTAGCACTGTCTCTTACTACCCATTTGGGTTACACACCTATGTACCAATTACTCTAATGTGTTAGGGATTAGGAAGGTTGAACTTAAAGTAAGTGTAGTCGCATTTGCATAGAAGGAGAGTGGAAAACCACTTAGGAAAAAACCACGCTCGGTGCACCCGACCGGGATCAAGCCTGTACCTCCCTGTCATCAGCAGTCTATAATCTGCTGCAAGAGTGATGCCATAGACCATGTAGCCTATTAGATAAACAGTTTACACAGACCTTCTTTTGATTGGATCGCAATCTTCCTGTGGCCACGCTCTGGAACACTAGTTGTTGTGGTAGCTCCCAAACAATGATATTCTTGTCCATCGAACCTACCAACATGTCATTCATTAAAACAGCCATTTAGTCAGTATGGTGGTAGTAGTGTCGTGTGTTTTTTTATTTTTTTTTCTAAAAAAAAAGCTAATAAGACTTTTTTTTTATTCTTCAGTCAAGTTGTGCCAATTATGATAAGCTGATTTTCTAGAAAGTTTAATTTTGGATTTAAAATAATAATACTCCAATCTGAGGAAGTTAATTGTGATTCCAAAAATTTTTGATTTCGTGTAAACATTTCATAATTCACAATGTCCTTCATTGGATAAAGTTTCATATGAGTTAGTGTATTAATATTTCTAGTTTTTGAATGAATTAGTCAAAGGTTTTTTTTTTCTAAAACATACTTGGAATTAAAATGCAAAGAAATACAATTAAAATGTGTGTTTTGAAACTAGTGGGCAGGGGGTGGTGACGCTAGGATTGAGACGCACTAGTCTGCTGTCAAATGATTATCCTAGAACTAGGCCATTTCTAAGGTCTCACCTGTAGCTAGAAGACTTGAATCTCCTGAAAAGGCACATGTTGTGACCAAACTGTCGTGTCCTTCCAAAACATGGATGCAATCCCCTGTATACTGAAACANCATACTTGGAATTAAAATGCAAAGAAATACAATTAAAATGTGTGTTTTGAAACTAGTGGGCAGGGGGTGGTGACGCTAGGATTGAGACGCACTAGTCTGCTGTCAAATGATTATCCTAGAACTAGGCCATTTCTAAGGTCTCACCTGTAGCTAGAAGACTTGAATCTCCTGAAAAGGCACATGTTGTGACCAAACTGTCGTGTCCTTCCAAAACATGGATGCAATCCCCTGTATACTGAAACAATGTTCTACCTTTGTTTTAAAACTGCCTCATAGCTTTAAATAATGATTTGCCTTATTGAGAAAAAAGCTAAACATAACTTGATTTTTCTGAATTTATATATTCTCTTAATAACAAGTTATTTTAATAAAAACTACAACTTAATGCTCCTGACAGCTAGCGCCACTATCCACAGCAAAGGTCGACAATAGATGTTACCTACACCAGTGGTCACGCAGTCAAAGGCATCAGTCAGTCTCGTCTTGTTTGCCAGTGACAAGGCGGTCAGGACCTGAATGTCAGCCTTGTCATTGTTCTTTCATGTTTAGTGAAGGTTTTTTTAACTTTTATTTATCTCTATAAGGAAAACCACTTTTTGCTATGAGTTAATTGTATTATATTTGGAAGAAAGTAAAGGAAAGGTGGATAGAAAAACATAACACATCAGGGAGGAGTGTGAAACACGCAATGAAACTTCTTAAAATAGGAAACCAGAAAACACAAAAGAGAGAAAATGGAAAATTGTAAAGAATGATAGATCACATAGATAGGAAAATGTAAACATATAAAATGTTCCTATCTATGTGTCCTATCATTCTTTACAATTTTCCACTTTAACTTTTATTATTTGTAGTAGTGGCTATAAACCACTTAAGGTCTCTAGTCTAAGTAAATAGAACAGTTGAGGGTAGATTTTAAGGAAACAAACATGCATTCATCTAGGAGAAATGACAATTTGGTATAGTTCACCCTCCCAGGAATTGATCATTAACCTCCTAAATCAGAGTGAGAGATCTCTAAATGTAATTTACTTACAACATTCCACAGCCGCGCAGTCTTATCGGTGGCTGTTGAAGCCAGAAGTTCCCCAGTAACTGGAGAAAAGCGGACACACATCACATTTCCTCCATGACCGGATAGAGTCCGCCATAGGTTGCTTGTGGCGGTTGGCTCGTCAGGGTATGCTGAGATGTGCCACAGCTTGACCAGGGAGTCATTGCCACAAGTGGCTAAAAGGTATCGATACCTACGGGTGTTGAGGCTATCTCCAGCTGTGAGACACATATAAATTATTAATTAGTTATATTAAGATAAATCAAATTTGGGAATTACTGGTCCCACTTGGATTAAAAAATTGTGTTGTTAGATTGTCAGTCACTAGTCCAGATATACCCCCAATGGATTTTATAAGTTCTGTTCTTGGCATAAAATAGTCGTGTGATTATTTTAAAACAAAGTAAAGTACACATTTAAAATGGAAATTAGATGCATTATATATTTTGAGATAAATAAAACTTCCAGTTTTTACTGCCATTGTCTAATTAATTAGATTTAGTAAAAATCAAGTAAACTTCCCCACAACCCTTAATGGTTCATCTTTAAAGTGACCATGTTAACAAGAATAAGAGAAATTGAAAGAGAACGTGTCCAAAATTTTTAAGCCTGGAAATGCCAAGCTCAATATCTTGGTACCCTCTATTAATTCGATTTGGTATAAAGGAATCGATTACTAGGTTTAATTTTGATACTTCGATTCTTAGCTCCGAGACCTTGGTAAATTCAAATAACATGACTTGATTTTATTATCATTTAACTCAAAATGTCACCTTTTTTGTGTGAGGGTGGAAATAAAGAATTGATTTATTTAAACCGATACTTAAGAATAATATGGATATAGTTAGAAGTATTCTTTATATCTTTACATGTAAACTTCTTTTTTGATTTCAAAGGATAATGAAATATCTACATTTATCAAAATCTGAAGTTTTTTTTGACAATCATAATACTTCTTTCTTCGAGGGGTTGAGGGAAAGTAAAATAAAGAGGTTAATGACCTAGCTAACAAAAATCCCCTTTAACACATACAATTCCATAGCTAGCTTGGCAATTTGTTTTGGAATTAATAGTTAAATGAAAAAAGCATTGCTACATTGGCCCCATGGCTTCTTTGGTGCTGATTGACAGCTCACGGCTGACAGCTAAAAGCTTTGAAAAGTTACCAGACCAAATAATGTATCCCTACGCCGAACCATATGATCTGCAAAAATATGTGTTTAGCATCTGTCACTTCTGACGGTCAAAATTTAGGTATACACCTAAATGTTGACTGTCAGAAGCCAGCTGTGAGCTGTCAGTCAGCACCAAAGAAGCCATGGGGCTACTGTACTACGCTATTATAACTTTTAACATGCAATTGTTTCTCAGTGAGATTTCCGATTGAGGTGAAGGGTGGGTTTAGAGAAGATCTAATAAGAAGAGGGTAGCACGGGGTTCAATACGAGTGTAAGAGACCTTCTATCAAGAAGAAAATGCCCTTGAAGTATACAGAAGTGATGTATAGTGTGTACCTTATACCCATTGTCAAATATGCAGAAGAAACATGGATATTGAATGTAAGAGAGACGAGAAAAGTGGAGGCCATGGAAATGAAGTTTGTGAAGAGCATGTTAGCTGTCACGAGGGGAAACACAATTAGGAATGAAGTCCAGGAAAGAGTGGGGGTACTTGAGATAGTAGAGGAAGCAAGTCTAAGATAGTATGGTTTTGTAATGGGGATGAAAAAAAACACGGATACCAAAGAAAATGATGGAGATGAAGTATGTAGAAAAATGACTGAAATGGAGACCAAGAAAGAGATGGGTGACATAAATAACAGAAAGTGTCAAGTGAGAAGAAGAGAAGAATGGAAGCGATTAAAGGAATAAAAACTGTGTATATAGGAAGATGAAGGCATTTGACTAAACTGAACTGGCTACAGGCTGGAAACAGTGGATGATGATTTGTTTCTCAGTTCTCACAAAATAAACTATGTGCAAACATGAGTAGATGTAAAACATTGTTATAGAGCTTATAATCATTTGAAGGATGTTTTTAATTCTAATAAAATTAATTATGTGCAAAATACTTTTTAATCTTTTTAGACTTATTTAAGAGAGGTTTACAAGATTTAAAGAAAGAAGAATGGTGTTTTTATCTAAATACCCCAAGAATTTTAATTCTGCATTTTGCAATACCCCAATATCTAATTTTCTCCATACACAAAAAAGATTAACTTAAGTTGCGAGTTTTGTAAATAAGTTTTGTATTAATTTTGTACTAGTTTTATTTTAGGTATGTAATTATTTGCATTTAATTTTTATTAAGTTGCAAAGTAGGAGATTAAACTAGTTACTAATTTAAAACGTTAGGTTATATAAACAAGTGTCTATATGTTTAGAATATTTTGATTTGTGCACCACTTGCTTTTTGTTCGCCAGCCACCACTGCTATAGCCTGTATCTTACAGTAGCTAACTTTGATTTAAAGTTTACCCAGTGTTTTACTCTTTTGTAATGAAGATGCCCCTTCATTTATCAAGACACTCTATTGTAGCTTAAAAGATAGTCATTCAAGTTAAGACTACCTCTTTGGCTAACTGAACTGTTCCTCAAAAATTTGTTTAGTGTTTTATTTATTATGTGGATTTTAAGTTTTTTAATAGGTGTATGGATAGACTGTACCCTCCTAAAATAAACTGAACCAACCAATACATGAAATTCATCTGCATTCAAATGAGAGGGTGGGAAAGTAGTTGGAAACTAAAAAGAAGGAAACATCAAGGTATTCATAGACAAACAATTTCCCTAAAAATACTCTGCTTTATACATTCAATTAAATGCACTATGACTTATTAAAAGAAATCCATTTTATTTTGAATAGATATAATCACAGCTATGATAGCCTATTTACAGTATGAAAATAAAAGGGGTAAAGGGCAAATATTTCCCTAGCCCTGAACCTCAGCCTGAACTGTTTTTTTATAGATGCTAGCTGTTCATTATAAATAAACAATAGCTCCAATGTACAAGGTTAACATCAGATTTCACCTGTGTTGCCTTCTGCCGGCGAGAAGTCGCAGCTCTGAGCACCTAGATCGTGTGTTTCCTCCTGGTTCAACAAGCACACTTCACTGCACGGCGCAACACACCAGAGCTTCACCGTCTCATCCGAGCTGGTTGTCGCAACATATTGACTGTCCGGGGTGAATGCTGCAGCAACCACTGCGTCTGCGTGTCCTTCCATACACCTGCCACACATCAGGGAACCATTTATTATCCATACCTGCCTCGGTGGCGTAGTTGGCTAACGTGCTAGTCGTGATGAGCTCGACTGCTGAGGACGAGGAGATCGAGGTTCGAATCTCGGTCGGGTGAACTGAGGTTTTTTTCCTAAATGGTTTTCCACGCTCCATCCCTGCAAATGCGGGTTCACTTCCTCTATTTCAACCTTCCCAATTCCTAATCCATTAGCGTAATTAGTACTTAAAAAACGTATAACCCGAACGGGTAGTAAGACGATTTCATTATATTTAGATTCATTTTTCATGTATCTTGATCATAACTTTTTTTCAAGATTCGGATTTGTAAGCAAATTGGTGTTTCGAATTCAAGATCCAGATTTGTAAAATAGTGAATTCGACCCAAATTTAGTTAAAAACCAAAACCCCTATGACTGAAGTTGGGTCCTAATAATGGAGAGTGGTGTTCAATCTCAACTGGCTGCAATGAGGGCGGTTTTATTATCTTTTCTTAAAGAAAATTCCAATCTTGTTTTTCTTTTTTACTCCCCTTTTCATTTAATTCTTAAAACAAGCAGCTTATTAACTTGTGTTCAGTATATCATAGCTTTCGAAATTCATTTATCATACAAAACAGTATTTGCATTTATGTTGTTTATTGTCTTTAATTTTTATTAAAACATCTTTCTTGTACTTTCTCCCTTTAGTAGATTAAAAAATAAGAGTAAAAAGCCTTCACATTTAAGGCCAAATGACACAATAAAGAGGAGAAATGACCAACTTATGGTGTGTGCTTTGATCAAAGTGGCTCGACTTTGGTAACATTATTTGTTGTCTCTTTCTACCTTTTTACTAGGGATATGTAAAGCTTCAAAAACTTAAAATTTGCTTCAAATATTTATGAGCTTCGAATTAGCTTCAAAAACTACAAGACTTCACCAATAAACATATTGACAGCTCAAATACAAAATTATATCCAATTTTTGTTAGTGTGTGCCAAGTTATGTACATTTCAAATTAATGTTCATATACAAAAATCCAAAGAGATTAAAATTAAAAATTGTGATAGTTATTTAAATTATTAGCGTAGGACCAATTATTTTAAACACTTGTGCAATATAGAATAGTTCTCATTATATTCAGTGTCTAAATGTATCTTTTTAGGAAATTGTATTTTCGCTTTTTGAGGTATTTTGTTATATTTTACATGTTCCTATTCACCATAGCTTCTTTGAAATATAGCATTTAGTGTCTAAAACCATGTAGATAGACAGAATATAAATTTTTACTAGGGATGGAGCCCTTGAATCGTTAATGATATTAGAGATTCAAGTATTTTAGTTTGAGACACAATTCTTATTATTTTTTTAAGTTTTCAATTAAATTTGTTTTAAAGCTCTAATACAGCCTATTGGTGGCTCAGAACCAACATAATTATAGGAGAAGCTTAACAACCAGGCCAGTAATTTAACAATTAACTGTTGAGAGACAGAACACAATGAGTCACGTGCTTACCAAATGGTTTCTCTCTCCAAAGACTGTAAACCCCCCCCCCTTCCAGTTTGCAGAACAAAGAAAATGGTTGTCTACAATAAAGATTGAGTCAGCACTATCTTCTATAACAACAAGCAGGCTTTATTTCCTACCCTAATCCTTGCCGAGAGGGGGGAGAGGGGTTAGGCAATCCATTTTAACATCCAGGAAGAGTAAATTCTCACATTTTACCAAGAATTCGAGATCCTGCCCACCTCTGTTTATACGATTTTTTTTAAACATTTAGTTACCATTTATATTTTCCCTGATGTTCATAATTTTGTCCAAAATGCGGATTCGTATTCAAATTTGATATTCAGAATTCAAAAGTTAAATGAATAATCGAATTCATATAGTGGTAGATTAGACCCAACTATAATTTTTACAGAATAAAACAATTTTTTTTAAATATTTTAAATTTGATTTGGATTTGGGAATATTTTATATATTCAATTTTGAATGTAAAAAGTGGACTTGGCCCACCCCTACTGTAAACACATGTTATCCTGACGCCTTTCTGTTAGATATGAACCAACTGTTAAGCACTTTTTATCTTTGTTCACTCATTTTCTATTGTAAAATAATAAATAGCAATTTTAACGTTCAATAATCCTCAAAGGTCTTACATGAGTAGATCGAGGCTGTGTGTGTTCCAGATGCTGGCCTTGTCATCGTCCCCTGCAGTCACCAACAAGTGGCCATCGGGAGAGAAACGGCAGGCCCGAAGACCCCCACTGTTGCACTGGACACTAGGGCCTATCTGGCTACCGCTCTAACAGAGACAAACATGCTTGATGAAGGTAACTATAATTCATTCACGACCTTAGTTTACTTGAATGACAGCTCAAAAAGTTACTAGAAATAGTCCCTAATACATACCTACGCCAACAGCTGACATCTATTACTTTGGATAACTTTAATGAAAACAGATGGTAATATATCAATATGATAGTTAAACACAGTAATTTAGGAAAATATTATTTATATGTTTATTTGAGGTCAGACACAAAGTGTATTTATCGTTTTGTTCCACCTAAAGAAAATTACTTTTCACAGCACTTCCACAAAAGGTCTAACAAAAATATCTTTAAAATGGTGATTGATGAATTTAAACTGCGTAGATGAGCATGATGAAAATAAGTTTTTCACAATGATGCACCTATGCAGCAGATAAAAATATTTTATTCGGTTAAATATTTCAAAATATGATAAAATAAACATAAAATAATTTATCATATATTAATTTTTTTTTAAATACGATGCCTGTATTAAAAGGTATTTACGTGTGCACTATATTACACATAGTCAATAATGTTCCAAAACAAAGAATTAGTACTTTTAATTATGTTTAAAATATTGTTTCAAGTTGGATAAAAAGACATTATTAAAAGTAATGAAATAGTATGAGAAAACTTGTTTTTTACATTATTTTAAATGTAAAATATAACAGATCGTTCAAAGACTTAACATTTATCACAAAGCAGTGCTATTTTGCAAGTGTTGGCAACCCAAAACCTAAACATATGAATCGTCATCCAGATAAAAACCTATCATGAACAGACTCTATATTTACTTAATAACATTCATGTTAAAGTATTAAATTCAATATTTAAAAAAAAATGCATTACTGTTTTCAACCTATAGTCCAGCTCAGTTTGTTATTATAGCCATATATTTTCCACTACCGGCGGCTTGCTAGGTGTGTCGTAGCTTCATATGCCTTAGAACCTATCTTAAAACTAGGACAGTTACAACATCCAGTCCCCAACTGTTAATATATCAATGTAAAAGGGTAAGCCCATATTTTAATCAATGATGCATTTACGGTTATGCCGAGAATCGAAGCCAGGACACTTAGCTGAATATATGAACAAGCTACTGACTGAACTAAGGCGTCGGACTGTTAATTTAAATATATGAGTTTTTCTTTAATGAACCTTAGTAGAAATGAGACGCTCAAATCCTCTATTCTTCGAATACAATGGTATTTGGGAAATATGAGACACATAAATATTATTAAAATTATCTCGAATATAAGTATAATGACCTTGAATTAATATACAAATTTTAAGCACATTGTTAAAAGGAATTATATAAACTTGTAGTTGGTAGAGCAATAAAATCACAAAAAACAAGGACAAAATTGTATTTAAAAGAGTGTCCTCTTTGTTGTTTATGAAGAAGTATACATAAGATAAAAATTGGAATTTGTCAGTGGCATCGAGCATAAAACAATTTTTTTTTAAATTCAAATTTAAATATTTTCCCTTTAACTATAATAATTGTACATTTTTATTGATTAGAGGATACAATAAAATTTAAGATTCAGATTTGATGAATATAGGATTCGACTCATCTAAAAACCTAAAGTTATATGTATAATGATGTTGCTAAATTGCATATTTCAAAATGGGAAGAGGTGAATATATAGGTAATGTAGGAAAGAAAGTCCATTTATAGTAAAGGTCAAATCAAGTGCACCTGGATGTATATTCAGTCTTGGTTTTACAATTTATTTAAGTATGTTTTCATAAACCTATACTCCGATTTTAGTTGTAAGAATAGATTAGAAAATTCTAACATATTTCTTTGTGATCACCATTGATAACATTTCACTATATTATTATTGTTATTTTATAGTTATAAAAATATCTATTAAAAGTGACTGCTGTCATGATTTAATGTATGAATATATTAAAATTGTTTTATTGTAGTGTGGAAACAATGTACAATAATCTATTGTAACATACGATTTAGAGAGAATGCCAATCTGAAAGTATATTTAGACTAGGCCTTAATAAAAAACATACTGTCATCTTCTGATCACTTTAACAGTTACACATGATTTTGAATTTTCATAAATTTTCCTTTTTTCATATCAATATAAATAAACACAGTAAAAATAATTTGGTAACTTTTTTGCTTGTGTTTTTTGGGTGTTTCTCTGTCTTTAGTCTTATCATAAAAAGAAAAAATTCAATGGGTAAGCTCGAAATCGGTGCTAAACTGACCGATCAACCTCTACAGTGATGATACTGCCAAACTTTGCAGATGTAGGGTTGCTAACCTCAGTTTTCTAGACCAGAGATACTACTTATTTATTCAAGTAGCTCCTCATTTGTCCTCATGAGGACGAGCTTGACCTCGTTCCAGACCCAATGCTTAATAGAAAAATTCTGGAATCACCATGGATCAAACCCCGGACCTCTGAATCTGTAGCCAAGAACTCTAACCAATATACCACAAAGGCAGCCATCAGAAAAAGGAATATTTCTGAAAATGATCAAAAGATTGAAGTGTGAAGACTGTATGAAGAAATGAATGACAAGATATGTTTATTTGTTTCTATCAAGGCCTATCCTAACACTCCTTTCAGTTTGGCTTCTTTCCTTGTCACTGACCTAACATTAATTCTGACTGTTTCCACATTGTTTTTACACATTTCAAAGTTACTAAGCAATTTTTTTTTATTATCAACTTTTTTGCAATATATCTATTTAGTAAATACCTCATTTTGCTTTTTGAGGTAGTTTGTTATATTTGGAAGAAGGTATAGTGAAAGGTAGATAGTAACATATTAAAAGAAAAAAATTATGGCTTTTACAATGAAAAGAAGAACACATTTCCCACTTTAACACTGCTGCTACTGGACAAAGAGAAATATAATAATAATGAATTAATTTTATGGTTATCACCCAATCCGTTGACATAGGTTTAATCATATTGGAACTCATCAGGAGGGAGTGTAAAACACACAACGCAACTTCCTAAATAGGAAACCAAAAAACCCACTGTATATGTCATTTATGGTATTCCTTTTACAGGTTCCTATCTAAGTGTCCTGTCATTACTTACCACTTTACTTTTTCTCTCTTTTATGTTTTTTGGTTTCCTCTTTTAAGAAGCTGTGTTGCACATTTCACACTTCCTGCCGATAAGTTCCAATAGAATGAAACCAAGGTCAAAAAATGAGCGGTAACGATTGATTTTCTTCATAAAACAGCCATTACCTCTTTGTCCAGTGACAGCAATGTAGAGTGTGAACTGTGTTTCATTGTAAAAGCCATTTTGTGCTTGTTTCCTTATATATATGGTTCTATCCACCTTTCATGTACCTTCTTACAAATATAACAAAATACCCCAAAAATTGAAAAAAGGTTTTCTATAAAGAGCTTTATTGTAATATGTGGGATGTTTTACTTTCTCTTTTACTCACAATAATAAATTTAGCAACATAAATATATATATTTTACCTGTACATCCCAGAGAACAGCAGTGCCATCTAGCGAACAAGAGGCCATCAAGTTTCCTGAAGGAGAAAACTCAACCTTGTTGACGGAGTAACTGTGACCCTCGAGAGGACTGAATTCCGATTCTTCAAACCTCCCCTCCTCTGACCGCACAAACAGCCGAACGAATTTGTCACTACACAAATATCTGACTGTCATGCATTGATTTAGAAAGTTGCGCATAGTTTTACCTTGCCCATGTAGTGTAGTAGAGAGAGTTAATAGAAAAACCAATATTCAATTTTGCAATCCACATTTTACAATAAATATAAGTTATAACAAATTATAGAAAAAAGCAGAGCAATTAAAAAAACAACTAAACCAGTACATATTAAAAATGTCAGCAAAACAGAAAGAAAACAGCATCTATTTCTCAATCCTCCAATATAGACTTCTTTGTATCAGAAAAAATATGTTACTATAATATTAATTTTACATCTCAATAAATGGAGAATTTTTAAAAAGTAAGAAAAAACAAAGTTACCGATTATAGATATGAACCTAGTGATGAATATTCAAAATACCCTATTCAGTGGCCGCATGGTCCAAGGCTGAGATCTCGCAGTTTACTAGACCGCCGATGACGAGGATATTGGAGTTTGATCCGGGTTGAGTGTACTGAGGAAGGTTTTCCTTAAATTGTTTTCTACACTTCCTTTTTTTTCTCTCTCTCTCTTCTCTCCCAAAACAATTGTAAATATACTTTCTATAAATTCAATCTTCATCATCCCTAACACACTAGAGTAATTAGTACATAGGTGTATGGCCCAAATGGGTAGTAAGATGAGGTGGTATAAAAAAAAACCTCAAAATTAATCTTGAAAGCAAAATATAATTTTTCAGTCGGTAACCATAAAATTATAAAAGTATGTATTGGTGGTATTCTTGTGATAATATGGTTATATTTAGCCAAATTATTTTAAATTAGAGAAAAGGAATACAGATGTTAAGCCACTTTTAAAAATGGTTTCAAGTTTCAAAAAAAACAACAAATATTGGATTAAAAAAAAACTAATAACTATGCATATTTAAAGAGATATTACAAGACCTGGCCGCAGATGCTAGCATATTGTTGCCATGGAAATCGCAGGAATTGACTGATGCACCATGTTGATCAAGCCTTTGTAGAAGCTTCACATCGTTCCCATCGCTTGTAGCCGCCTCCTGCTCATACAGCTGCGAGCACTGTTGATAGGCAAGGATTATAAACACAGGGAACATTCATGCTTAGAGATAATGTATATTTAATAGGTGTTTAGGTCATTACAAACATGTCAGCACTATAGCTAGCTCAAGATAGGGATAGGTGGGGTACTTTTGTAAGTGCAGAAATGAACTTTCGAGTTCATAATGCCATCACATAAGCAAGTAAGTAAGTAAGTAAGTAAAAGGTATCACAAACTGATATGTGATGGCTGTCCACAGGATCAGTCCTGATAAAACAAAGTGAATGATTCTTTTTACTATTTTGACCTGGTCCCTTTCTAGAATAATAATTTATGTTAAATTAAAAATATAATATCAAAAATATCTTATAGTAAACATTTTCAAACTTAAGATATTTAAAACTCATATTATTTAATACATTTAAGTACAAAACTAGCTCTAATTTAGTTACTATTTAGTTATATCATTATGTTGGTTAATCTGTTTAAAATCAAAGTTAACCTTATTTATTGAAATACATATTTTACCAAACTTACCACATTTATATTATAAAAAGCACTTACCGTACTATTTCATATTGTTTGCTAGAAATATTATTTTTAATCTTAATGTATGAGCATCAACTTTTATAAACATTAAAATTTAAATTGAAGTCAATGTCTCAATAAAATAATGTCCAACCAGAGCCCGTACAATGTGCATGTGCAACTGTGCATAGTGGAATGGAAATGGACCAGAAAGTGTGATAATACAAGATCACACTAAGGAATAATAAATGAAATACAAAACACTTCAAATTTCTAATTGCTTATGATTCTTATGTTTTCTCATACAGTAAAATTAGTTACTGAAGCATATTTTGGGGAAATATTAGCTTATTAAAACGTCAATTGTATTAACTTTTAATCAAGACAGCGTAGAAACAATCTACAATAATGTTAAGTGATAGTTGAGTAAGTCAACCTGCATGGATAGTTAGATTAGGCCTAGATATAAACAAACACACTTCTCTATTTATTCGTACACTTTTACACTTCCCACTTTTTCAAACTTCCACAGTTGCACATTGTTTTGAATTTTCGAAAATATTTATTTTTCATATGAAAAGACATAAATTAAAAAGTAATATTCCCAAAAATTCAAACTAATGTGCAAATGTGGAAATTTTAAAGAAGTGGAAAGTGTAAAAGTTTAAGAAGACATGAAGAGAGAAGTATGTTTGTTATAATCTAGGCCTAACCTAACTATCCTTTCAGGTTGGCTTCCTTCACTATCACTTACATCATTGTACAGTGTTTCTACACTCTTGTTCCAAGCCATCATGCAATTATTCATTTTATTAACTTTGTTTTATAAGTGTTAGTGTAATTTTAATGTCCTTAAATTATTATTATTAACACTGTGTCTTACTACCCGTTCGGGTTATACGCACTTACGCTAATGTGTAATGGTAGGGTGATTGTGAGATGAAATGGAGGACCTACAGTTTAACCTGGAATCCGAACCATGGTGGAGGCCTGGCATTAAATGTCCTTAAAGACATAAGTGTTTAAACCATTTTAATAATACTTTTGTTTATTAGATTTTTATTTGAGTGTTCTTGTTTTTTAAATAGTGTTTTATAAGTGTTATTTCTAATTTAGAAACAGATATTTCCGTTATTTAACTTTTTTTTCAAAAGTATTTAGTGTTATAAAAAAGAATGTCATTCATATTTTAAGAACGTGTTTTAATATGCTTTTTTAACATTTTAAAATTATGAATAAGCCTATACTCGAACTCGGGAGCTTTTAGAAATACCCAACTCTAGTTCGAATCAAATGAAAAAACCCAAGCTCGCAGACCAGTAACAGAAATATTTAATATTTAATTTTGCTTTGAATCAAAAAAGTTGGACTTCACAAACCCCTGATATTTACAGTTACAAATTTAATAACTATATGGTTTAGTAATGGTTTATCCTAACCTAACTGTAGGAAAACCCCAACAGCTCTAGCCCATATGATCAATTTATCAACCAATAAAAGACAAGCACCCTCAATTTTAAAGTGGGAATACATAAATAGGTCCTATTAACTAGGTGTGTCGTTATTTTTTTTGCATCCGAGCTAGTGTAGTTAAGTTAGAAAATAACAAAGAAACAATAATCACCTCTTTATTGTTGTTACCAAAATGACTCAAGGCACTGCATGGTTTCACCAACTCGGAGTCCAAGGTTAGATTCCCGGCTAAGTCCCAAACAATCAGGGACTTATCGTTAGAACCTAGAGAACATACAATAAGTGCCACTTATTGGAACCATACAAATGTGTATTATAACAATAGCAATCAATATTGAATGCTCAAGATAGATTCAAAACAAAAAGATAAAATCAAACCGTTAACCAAATAGGTACATTATGTTATATTTTGAATAAGATACAGGACATAGGGATGGATACAAATAAATGAAACAGACTGTATTTGTCCTATATGTAAATTGTATTGCATTCTTTACCCACTTTCTTTTTATTTATTTGGTTTCCTTTCTTAAGTTGTGTTGTGTATTTCATACTCCTTCTCGAAGAGTTTCAGTAGAAAGAAACCTAGATTAAAGAATGTGATAGTAAATCAGTAATTATTGATTTTTTTCATTTTTTAGTGTATATATTTTAATGAGGGCCATTTAAGGGTTTGACCCATGGGAAGGAGATGACAAAGGTAGTTTAAAAAACTGTAGCCACATTAGAATAGAGAACAGATGGAAACCCACGATGATAGATCACATGTGTAAAACCACCTAAAATGCGCCCAGTCAATATTTTACCTCCCACTTCTCACTAAACAATATAGGTTTGAGCAAAGGAAGTTTCTTGTTTGGAAATAGCACATCTATCATGTTCATCATCTTTAATAATTACAAAGTAAATTAGTGAGAAAGGGGACATGAATAAACGATATAAAAAATGTGTTGGCTAAACAAATATCAGGGTGTTCAGCGAAACTACATTTGAGCATTTAAAAGATCACCTTACACCTGAATAGTTTAAAATAATGCGAGACACATTCTTTTTTAGTTTCTTCTTTCTATAATGTAATAAAATTTTCACAAATGCGCATAAACATGACTCAACTTTGGGTAAAGGTTCAGAATAGGGGGTGGAGAGACGACATGAAAATAACATATTGACTGAGAACTTAAGATTTGTATTCTCAACTGGGACAACTGTGCTAAAAGAGTTATGTGATAAGTATTAACTGGAAGAAAAATTATATTTTGACTATTGTAAATAAATCTTTAATATTATTTTAGTGAATATGTGAAAATCCCAGAAATTTGACCAAAGTTCCTTGAATTTTCTATTACTTTTCGCTGACCAAGCAAATTCCCTGACTTTCCCCTATTTCCAGGTTTTCCAGGTCTCTGGACACACTGAATATATTTATGTTAGATTAAATTAAGATATTTTACAAACTCTAAAGAGTATTAAAAACTATTAAGAGTTAAAAATAGTTTTGTTTGAGATGTGACCTATTCGTAAACCATAACTGATATTTGAATTAGAAATAATGTTATTAAGCTTGAAGTTCAAACACGAGTTCCAAAAGGGAATTTCATTGCAGAATTAGTCATAGGTCCAAAGCTGAAATGATTGGTCACAAACATTACCTGAAGCCAGTAAAATTCCATCTCTGGAAAAACAGCAACAGGCGACGTAGCGGGAATGACCCTCCAACACAGACACACAAGAGCCCCCCATCTGTGAGAAAATTATATTAGATTAAGTGTCAAAGATAACTTGTCAAAATGTAATTTGGATTAAAAACAAGATAATTACAAAATAAAGTGTTTACATACATACATAAGATTAAATACTAGGTTAGAACCATTCTAGTTTTAGTGAACTCTAATCCTCTCTTGCTGAAATTACTGACTGAGATTCGAAACAAACACAGTGAATAACCTCAATTATAAATAAAAAGCTCAATTTGTGATTAATAAAATTATTGGATTTTGTCAATTAATAAGATGGAATTCGGCACCAAATTAAGATAAATAAACTTTATTTATTTATTGTTATAAATGGTAACAAGTACACTAGGGATGGAACCTTCGAGCTCCTAAGGATATTTTAGATACAAGGATTTGAGAAAATATCTGATACATGAATCAAATTCTTAATATTTTTTTGTTGCAATTTTTCAATTGAAATGTGTTTTATTTAACACTACTAAATGGTGGTTTAGAATCAACATAACTATAGGACACACTCAACAACCAAGCCCCAGACCAGTAATTAACACTTAACTGAATGTGTGAATGTTATAATTAATTGGCTATAAGAAGAAATGTTAAAATTTAGTTACTATTTCTATTTTCTATAATTTAAATGTATTGTAAGAGCATAATTATTTTAAGGTTTATTCTGGCAGGAGGTTAGCCCACACTTGTACATTTCCATGGAAGTCAAGAGTATTGGGTTTCCATCCTTCTTAGAATGGCACATATCTCATATAGCTTGCATCCTGTTGACGAGCGAGCACGGTGCGACCGATGGACCTTCCTGGCTGGTGAACATCGAGATCAGCAAGTTTTGTGTGTGAGAATAACACAAGATTGTTGAATGTTGGAAGCCATGCTGAGTACATGTGTGGCGGTATCTAGCACGTCTGACAAAATGACGATATAAAATGTAATCTGGAAGTTCACCCAGCTGGAGGATCGATTGCGGGTCTATAGAAAGGTTGTGAGACCGTTATCGTGTCTGCTCCCTTGTTACGGGAGATCTATCCAGTGACTCATGTAGTAGTTTAACATATGACTAGATTAATAAATATATATTATTGGACTAACTCGCAAGTCTCATTCCCCACGAACCATCCATTCCAACCCCTACAGCATGACCTTACACAGTTTTGTCAGAAGTAGGATAGGGACATTACAGTATTTATATTTCTTCTGAATTTCATAATTTCTTCCCAAGATCTGGATTTGTAAAATAGTGGATTCGACCCAACTCTAAAATAAACTAATTGAACCAAAAACTTTTTTATAGTCATTTTAATATTTTGAGTGAATGTTCATAAAAAATCATTATCACAAAATTATGGCATCTCTAACTACAACATAATAACATCTTATCTTCTCTTGTCATAGCATTGCATTGCACTGAAATGAATTTACAAAATTAATATCACAAAAACCAAGATTATTTATTTTTTATGATACGATCGGGAAAATTATAATTTGCTTTTCTAAATACAATAAAAAAAGGGTTCACAACCTTAAGTTTTTTGATTTGAGTTGATCTTAAGTGAGTTTCTCAAGAACCTCCCAAGTATTGAGCTGAGTCGAGCTTGGGTTGGATAAGTATATAGTTTTAAAACTTAATTATGCAAATAAAAACAAAGACATGTATGTTTTATGTAATAAGACTCATATATTAAAAAAAAGTTAAAATCTAAAATTGCTTATTTTAATTTATTTACTAAAAAAATTAAGTCATTGTCAATTAGAGGATTATATTTTAAATATACTTTTAAAGCAACCAAAAAATTGAATTATGATTCAATTTAACATTTTAAGGACAATTAAAAAAATTTACATTCATTAAAATATGTTTGGATGTGAAGATCTAAGAATATTTTTTTAAATAAACCATATTTGTACTGGCAAGAACATGATCTATTGGATCGTGGAATATGAAAGAAGTGTGTGAAGGAAATGAATGGAAGAAAAATTGATAGCCTGTGTGTTATGTGAAACCAAGCAAAAAGGAAAAGATGTTTTGATGACGGGTGATGGTAGTCTGGCACTGTGGTCAGGTGTGGATGACTAGGTAAGGGGAAGTCATGGAGTAGCTGTAATCCTAAACTCAACAGCTAAGATGTATGCAGGAAGGTATGAGTTGGTGTTATCTAGACTTCTATGGGTACATATTAAAATAGGCATTTGTGGAATTATGTTGGTTGGTAGTTATTCTCAAGTGGAGGGTGAAGATGAGGTCGTAAGAGTGGAGTTTTGGAATGAGCTCATTGAAGTCTTGAATACATGTGAACCGGTTGAAAGAATTATCTTGCTAGGAGATTTGAATAGATGGGTGGGTACTCAAAGAAAGAATTCAGAAAGAGTGTTAGGAAGGTATGATGATGACAGGGTAAATGAGAATGGTAATGAGCTAGTGAGTTTGAGTTTAGAAACAGATTTATTTGTGTAAAAAAAAAAAGTTTAAGTACAAAGATATTCACTTGTATGCATGGTAAATGGGCGATTCAAGAACAATGATTGATTTTGTGGTGTATGATGAGAGACTTTGAAGTTTATTAAAGAATACTAGGATTGTGTGTGTAGCTGAATGTGGAACGAGTCACTTCCTAATGATTTCAGTAGTTGTATTAGGAAGGAATTTTGTGAGGAAGCAGCGCAAGAGTATTGAGTGAAAGTAAAAAAGTTGGAGGATAAAAATGTGAGAGTGCAATATGAAAGCTTGCTGGGTGAAAAATTAACTTTTACAAGAGGATGAATGGAATGTTAAAATAAATGCTAATGATATAGAAAGTGCTTGGAACAGAATAAAGGAGGTCGTAGCTGAGTGTGTAAAAGATGTGTGTGGGTCTGCGATGTGCTAACCTCCCAGAGTCTCACAGTCTTGTCGAGTCCTGCCGAAGCAAGGTAGTTCCCACCCGCAGAAAACTTGACGCATGTTACTGCCGATGTGTGTCCTTCCAATGACATGTGAAGGGTGAGTTCACATGGTTGGGACTGAAGATGCTTAAGGAACTGTCCAACAACCAGCAGCCAAACTTTAACCATGTGGTCGTTGCCACACGTTGCCAACAGGTAGCGATGACACAGCGACGAATCGTCTTCTATACACAGATACAAGAAAAGATGACAAATAAATACAAGTATTCTGTATTTTCAGAAAAGAAGATTAATTTCCCAAGGGGGTGCTTGTGAGGGGTAAGAGAGAAGTAGGTTAAAATATTTTATTAACAGGTGAGAAAAGAAAGAAATAGAAATATTGTGACCAAATATTCCTGTGTCTTGTTTAAAGATTTAAAGTTTCATTACTTGTTCTAGCTAAAAGCCTTATACTTTTTGAAAAATATATTACACAAAAGAGAATTCCTTAACAATGATGTAGGTCCCCTCAAACTCCTACAGTCATTCAATTTTACCCTCCTATTCTTAGCTTACAAGATTTCTGAAGGATAATAAGCCAATAGTTAGAGAACAAAGATACATTTTCAAATGACCCACATCAGTGAGCACACAGACTAAATATCAAGCTCGATTAGTCAATGATAGGAAGGTCAATGTTCGAATCCCAACCTGATGGCCTGAGGATGATTTTATTTAAACAGTTTCCCACGTTCCTTGAATGTAAATATGAGCACAATTTCTTTAAATTCCACCTATATCATTCCTACCCATTAGTGTAATTCTAAAAAATACATATAAACCACATAAGTAATAAGACATTTAAAATAAATTCTAAAAGCAACACTTTATTCTTAATTGCAAAACTATTAGAATTATTTATTTAAATGTCCAATGGTCAAAAAAGTTAGACATATTCTAGAATTTATCTGATCCTGAATTTTACTCAGGTTTAATTTGATTTTTTTTAGTTAATACTTTATAGCAATTACTAACAACAAAACATAAACACAAATAAAAGTAATTCACTGAGGCATTGATAAAATAATAGTAACAACAATATAAACTCAAATTATGTGCTAGTAACTACTCTAACAGTTCAGGTTATTGTTGTTTAAATATACATGAGAACATGAGAAAAAATCTTTTTAAGTCTTGTCTATATTAAAAATTGGCCAAGTTCAACTAAGGCCTTATTCATTTGGATTCATGGAAAATAAATGCATTAAGCTAATTTTCTATTTATTTACTTCCCCTTTGTATCCTAGTATCTGTACGAGCTAAACACACACATTAGTTATGCTAATAATATAAAGACGAGAAAGATAGAGTTCCATAGGAAATGTACCCAAATTTTCATGATGGGAAGGTGGGAAACCATTTTTGAAAAACCATAAACATTACACCTGACCGGAATTAAAACTCTGAGCTCCCTATCACTGATAACCCCATCTAAAATGAGAGTGACTTGTTAGACCATGTGACTACTAATGTAATTAAATGTTTTACTTGTTATTTAAAATATTAACCAGAAAGTGGGCTTAGCCCCACCACCTCCTTTATCCTATTTCTGCACACCACTACAAGCAACATCTTATGTTCTTCAAATAATAGATGAGAGAGAAATTGATTTCAGGAGCTAGCTGGTGAAATTGTGGCAAATTAAGTTCTCTCTCTTGTCGGCCCAACTATAGTTATAATGAATGCCTTTATTACCTCCATCAAGTCCTCAAACCTTCCTAAACTGGTTTACTTTACATCCATTACTAGTTCCAGCCTATGGTCTGGGTCAGTTTTTTATTCAAGACATATATTTTCCACTACCAGCCTGCTAGGCCTGTCGTAGCTTCATATGCCTTATAATCTAATTTAAGATTAGGACAGGTACAACATCCAGTCCCCGGTCGTTAATTCATCATTGTGTAAGGGAAAAACTCACATTCACCAATGATGAATATTTCAGCCATGCCAGGAATCGAACCTGGGACCCTTAGATCAGCAGGTATACATGCTACCCACTGAGCTAAGGAGTCAGACTTACTAAACTGGTATTTGGTTATAAAGTTGGTACACCCGACTATGTAAGTTAAGGTTTGACCTAAATCAGTTAAAAGGGAGATTTTTTAACCAATTTTTTCCCCGCCGTTCTCTGCTTGTTTGATAGGTTAGATTAAAATTACACATTGATGATGGTCATTAGATCCATTGAATTATTAATAACAATAAAATACTGTTGTGTATAATAAATGAACATTCTCTTAACTAGGCCTATAATAACAAACACGAGTTTAGTAACTATTCTACTGTTAGATTTATGAAGCCACTTCTCTGATGACGTCACCAAAGCGTCTTGTGCAACGTCTTTGTTAGTT
>CABFVX010005827.1:0-46359 GCA_902151425.1 Timema shepardi
AATTGCTTTCTTCAGTTACCGTCAATTGGGGGCTGGCGCTGAAGCGACTCTTCACTTCCTACGACCATTGACCGGGCCCTTAAAGCAAACCTTGTTAGAGCATATAGTTTTTGAGCCACCTTTCAGATCTGGACCACTGATGTCCAAAATTTTAAGTAAATGAATGGCCTTAGGGTAGAGATCAGGTAGTGACAATAGTGTATTTATGGCAAATCTTGTGGTTTTCCTCTTCGGGCATTTTGAACCTTTCTAAAAAAAATAGTTTTTACCCTATTACTCTGAAAACAATGTTTTGTGGAATGTGCACACTCAAATTATTTAAAAGATATTTTGTTTCTATATAAGTTTTAAAATGGAAGGAGAAGAGCTGATAAATATATATATATTATGTTGTGTGTGTGTGTGTGTCATTATAAATGTGATGTGCCATTTGAACAAAAATCAGTGATTAACTAAACAAACAAGAGTCCCCAAACTGCAGCCCTCGAGTGCTTTAGACTTTTTATTCAAAAGAAAAAAAAATCTCAATGTTGGATACCAAAATAAAGGTGCTCCTTTATGCAGTACACAAAATACCTATATACATACCATCATACGCGGCTGGTGGCAATATTGAAACCGGTAATCAAAACAGCCAAATAGTATAAAATTTGTTGGTATTTGCTATCACAGGGTGTCTACTGAGTTGGAGAAACAAAAATTAGTGACTTTTCAGTGACCTTTTTTGACCACCAAAATTCCTTCATTAACCCTTTGAGTGCCAACGTCGCTCAGGGTGATGAGCGAAATATTTGCTAAAATTACCAGCGTCGCTAACAGTTCTCCAATGTTTTCAATCTCTTAGTTTAGTATTAAGTCAATAGATAGGGTAGATTTTATTTCCTTTGCATTCTCATATGTTTAAGCTACTTTTATTTGTCTTTGCACTTAAGAGTTTAAATATATCGAACGTGAAAATTATTTTCTAACTCTATGAATTTTATCTTTGGCCTTGCTTGTAAACATGGCTACTAAGAAGAACGCTATGATTCAAGATACAGAAATACTTGCAATATTTATTGATAGCTCAAGCGAGAGTGATCAATTTGTTAGCGATTATGAAAGCAGTGACTCTGAATATGTAAATAATGAAACTGAACAGCAATTATATTCTAGTGAAGGTGAAAGATCGGAACAAGTAGAATGGCTGCTGAAATTGATAAGGCGAGTGTGAATACTAGTGATTCCTATAGGGATGAAATAAATCTCGAGTATCAGGATAATTCACCCCAACCTCTTCATATTTATGCAGAAGTACCAGGTTTGAAGTCCCCTCACTCCCCTTCTGATTCCAAGCCAATTATTTATTTTAGGAATCTAGGTTTTTATGTTTTTTTTAAACTTTGTTATTTACTCAATTTTTTATGTTATTTTCAGTGATTTATTCTATTTCAAGCTATTTAAATTTTCAAAGCTTAAAAATTAATGTTAAATAAAACAGTATTTTTTAATATCTTGGCTAGTGTTTTTTTTATCATATGTAAGGTTATGTGGTATAGAGCACTAGGCTAAATCATGGTTTAAGTTAGGAGGGATAGCCAGCACACTTACCTAGGTGATACTGGAGTAGAAATTGTTTAGATATAACACTAAAAAACACAAACACATTGTTAAGGACAAGCTTTCACTGTCACAGACAGCTTCATCAGGTCAGGAGAGTAGACTGATTTCTTGGTTGAACTGTAAGGTTGACTGTCCACAGCTGACATTTTATCATATGTAAAAATTAAAAAAGTATATGTGTAATTATATAATCAGATTGGCAAGCATGTTAGCTAGTTTATGGAAAAAATTAAGTGCAAGAAGTTCAAAGACTAATATGTTATTAAAATTTAAACCAAATCCTGTATTTTTCAGCAAAATAGCTTAGTACTTTTAGCACATTTTTTTGTCATTTCTCTTGACACTCTGAGGGTTAAACGGCCGAACATTATATAAGGCATATATAGGCATATTGCACTCATGTGTAACTTTAAACTTTAAATAGATGGGAAATTTTAACCTTATCTTTGGTATTAGGATAAAAACAAGCAAGCAACTTGCGGCCAGTGTTTGGCATCATAGGTAGTGGATGGCTCGACAGTTGCAGCGTTCGCGTTGTTACGATGCATGGGAAATTCAAACAAAAGTATTTTTGTGACTCTTTGCCAAAATATTGAAAATTTGTGACTTTTCAGGGACTTTTGTGTTTTTTGTGGTTTTTTTTTTGCCATTTGTAACTTTTCGTGACTTTCATGACCCAGTAGACACCCCGTGTTTCATAAAGTGTCTTACGAGAGTGGGGGACACATTTTCTATTTAGGGAGTGAGGGGGTAATTATTGGCTGCATAGTACTTGTAAAATAGTTGAATGATTGTTAAACCTCTCTCAAGTTAATGAAGCATTAAAAGTGAGTACAAGAGTTAATTTATTTTAAGAAGAAATAGAAAATGTTTTGTTTTATTTATTTTGTAATAATATAAATAAATATGAATTGAAGAAGATAAAAAACAGTATTTATTAACGTTAATTAGTTTGGTTCATCTCCTTAAAACATTACTAAGCCTCTAGACGGGTTGACGTGATGACATATATCGGCTTAATCAGCCATCTTCAGGTCTGAGACAAAACCAAAGCAAATACTAAGTGTTGGGTAATAAAAGTAATATACAGAAAAAAGGTACACTTGAAAAATACGAGACATAATGTTAATAACCTCGACCTGATGAAGAAATGGTCAATAGTAGAATTAAATAGTGGAATAAGAAATTTACTGCATAATTTACTACAGAATTAAACTTTCTAGCTTACCTCCATAGTGGGGTTAAGGTGTTGTTCCCTATTGTTAACACAGTAATGATCGAGTCTAATAATTTGTTGAATTATAACCTTTACAAGAGTTTTCAAGAACAATCATGCGCCAACATAAAAGTTGAATGTAATAATAAAGATGTCGCTAGTGTGTTTGTTGGTGACAGCTAATAGCTATAGAGAGCATGACTCTGACCTGAACAGGTCTCAATTACGATGATAAGAAGGCAGGGTTTATGGTAGGATTAGATTTAGTATGAATTTTTAATTTTAGTATGTTGTGGAAGGTATTTGATTGTGTTGATGAGGGATTGGTTTTCAAATTTTGTTTGTTCATTTAGAATAGTGTTGTGGTGAAAAGTAGCATTGTAAATGTGGAGATTTTCAGCAATATTCATTATTAAACCATTGGTGGAAGGTAGGAGAAGTTTCATGCATTGGTTTATGGGAGTTGGTTGATGACCTGAAATTTTTAATTGTTTAGAAAATTTAGATTTGGTTCTATTAAATTTAAAGTCACTAATGTGCTCAGAATAGCGTTTAGATAGTGCCTATCCAGTCTGGGTAATATATGCAGCATTACAGTCACAGGTTAGTTTATAAATTCCACTTTTGTTGTAAATATTTTGAGTGTTGAGATGGGAGTTGGATAAATGTTTTTTGATAGTGTTGAGTGTGCTAAAAGCTATCATGATATGTTTTTGTAAAATTTTAGTGATTGTATTGGTTTCATGGCCTGTGTAATTGAATTTTATCCATTTAGGTTGGTTCGGATTGTCAGAAATATTTGTGATGTTGGATTTCTTACTCATTTGGGTTTTTTGTTTTTGAAGAATTTTATATACAAGAGAGTGAGAATATCCATTTGTGGTGGCAATTTGTTTGATAATGTTAAGTTCATTTATATAATTCGTTTTGGAAAGTGGTATGTGAAGAAGTCTATAAACCAGGCTGTTGAAAGTTGCTATTTTGTGAGACAATAGGATGGTTTGAATTATTGGGTATAATGGCATCTGTATGGGTTGGTTTTCTGTAGATTTTGTACTCAAAGGTGTTAATCTTGGTTTTAGAGGTGTTAATATCTAGGTAGAATATGCTATTATCATGTCCAAGTTCGAAAGTGAGTTTCAGTTTGGGACGAATGTGGTTCAGAGTATCAATATTGTTACATAAGGTATGGCCAAAGATATTATCATAATGATTAATATGCCATCAACATAACTACAGTAAAATTGAATATTTATGTATTTTGTAAGGTAGTTAACGATCTTGAGGTTATTGGTTGGCATGAAAATTTCTGATAATATACAAGATATTGGAGATCCCATGGCAATACTTTTGACATTATATGAGTATGGGAGTTGTAGATTATCATTTAATACATGAGTAATTTTTTTAGCTATTTTGTAAGCTGGTGCATTTTGGTAGGATGACAAGCGGTCTCATTGGAATATTTGGTTTAAAAATTAGGGGTGATGATGTGAAAGCAGGGGCTTTAGGATTCATGTTGAGAAGTTTGTACTTGTCTTTTGGATTGATGATTAAAGGTATTTGTTTTAATTTGCTTTTGATAGCCTTTTGGAAGTTAGTGGTTGGATCAGCTCAATAATGTTATTATTATGTATGAAATCTTAAGTTTTTGAAATGTACTCATCTTGATCTATTAGGACTATAGTGTTACCTTTATCTGCTTTAACATTGATGATTTTATTTGATTGAAGCTTCTTTTTGAGTTTCTTGATATCAGCGAGTTCATGAGTAGGAATGATATTGTTTGAATTCTTGGAAATAATATTTTGAAGTTGTTTAGATATAAGGTGTCGTAATTGTTCTTTGGAATCATGATCAATGTGCTGGATAGCATTTTCACTGTCAATAATAAGAGAATGTATTTTATTGGTAAGAGGTTCAGAATGAGAATTGAATTTATAGCCTTGGTTGAGTATGCGCTCTTCTTTACTATTGAATTGTGTTTTGGTAAGGTCTACAATTCTGACATAGAACTTGTGGACTTGTTTGAAAGTGGTGTGTTTGACAGGTTTCTGTAATTTAATGAAATTATTAAGTTTGCATTCAAGAGTAACATATTTAAGTTTAAGAATGTTGGTTATTGTTTCTTTAATCTAACTGGATAACTGGTTCCAATAATATGAGTGTACAGAGTTGGAAAGTTCAAGATGTAGTAAGTGAGCTTGGTAGTTTAATTGCTGTCTTTTCTTGTATAGAAATGCAATTTCATGTCTAATTCTTATCAATTGACAAGATTTTGTGATCTTGTTTATCCTATTATAATTGCTTTTGAATTGTAATTTGGCATAATTAGGTATTATTTGATTTGATAAACATTAATGGTTAAACCATGAACTGGCATTGGTTTTACTCAATTTAATTTTATTATTCAGATACTGGAAGTATTTATTAGCTTTGGAAGCTTCAATAATTTTAGTTATATTCATTTTCACTATTAGTAGGGAGAAATATAAGATGAGATTTGCAAAGAACTTACTTGTAAAACAGTTGAATGATTGTTAAACCTCTGGTCAATGAAACATTAAAAGTGAGTAAAGGAGTTAATTTATTATAAGAAGAAATAGAAAAAGATTCTTTTTTATTTATTTTGGAATAAAATAAATATGAATTGAAGAATATAACAAACAATATTTATTAACGTTAATTTAAAACGTGCCTTATCTGAAGTTTGGTTCCTCTCCTTAAAACATTGCTAAGCCTCTTAGGCGGGTTTATGTGATGATATGTTTCGGCTTAATCAGCCATCTTCAGGTCTGAGACAAAACCAATGCAAATACTAATTGTTGGGTAGTAAAATTAATATACATAAAAAAAGACACACTCGAAATATACGCGACATAAAGAGACTAACATAGACTCAACACTCACATCCTTTAAAATTATAGTTATAATATGAATGTAGTGGCTTCGCCTAGTGATGTGACACACTTAAACAAAACTAAACGAAGAGAAATAGATTTGTCAGAGTGGAAAGATGTCAAGCTAAAGCAACATAGAAACCAGCAAACTTAAGATAACTGAAGTTATGTGTTTGAAGTTCGCAAAAGAGGAACCTCTAAGGGTCAGCGAAAGTAAATCTCACAATATATTGTACCTCTTTGACTATTTCCCCATGATGAAGACATCCTACAATCAGCTCTCTTGTCAACTTGATTTCCCTCCTATGTACAGTGGAATTATACCCATCCATAAAGAGAAGAAAAAGGATCTAGAAGATATGGTGAGGTATTTTATCTTAATGATCAGATCCACAGCTTTTATTGAGAGTTGCTCACTGATTAAACAAACTGAGACAATATTAGCGGTTTTAGTCTCAGAAAATTATTATTTTCAGTATTCTCTATCATTTTATTTGACTTTATATACATTTAAGAAACCTAAACTTAATTATAGTTGTTATTATTATTATTATTATTCATGCTGTTGAAATGTTTTAGTTTGTTGACAAAACGAGATATCACATTAGTGAAACATATATTTTCCTTTTCCAATGTTAAAATAAAATTATAGTATTGTGTTAAGAGTATTTAAATTTGTGAAAGACAGGCCTGATTTTGACTTCATCCTGGTCTCATTCATTCATGCATGCAAACCTGGGACTCTGAATGTGTCTATTTTATGTTATTTATCAGAAGACAATATTTTTGGGTGAAATAAAATTTAACTCAAGTGTTTTCATAGTGCTGTGGAAAAAGGGTATATGTAACCTGCTTGGATGCCACAGACAAATGTTACTCTCAAAAGTTTGAAAATGTATTTTCTCAAAAGTTACGAATTGTAGCATAGACCCTTATTCAGCTGCACGCTGCTTCAATTATATAAATCTTATCTGAACCTATGTAGTTTAATATATTTCAAAGTTCAGACATTCAATATTTGTGAAAACTAAGGATTAGAAGCATCCATGCCTTTTGTTACAAATATGATTTTTGTGGTAACTAAAAAGAAGAACCCTAAAGTTTGGTGGTATATTGCTAGAAATCGAAAAATTAAAGATACAGTTCTTAATATTTATATTTAAGTTAGGTCACAATAATCTTTATAGTTTATAAATCAGAAAATGCTAATGAACACGTCTAAGGTTAAATGATAGTTATAAAAGTGTCTCTTAAAGTTTTGTAAGCCCATATATTTAATTTTTGCAGATTCTGATGTTTTTTTAAATTGTAAAACATTATAGTAGTTTACATATGTGTTTTAAACCAAATAAGGGTTTTAGTATTTGGAATCAAACATAAATTACTTAAACATGATTTTCTTTCGCATCAAGTTAGGAATTTTGACACAAACAAGATTCAAACAGGATTATTTCAGAGTTACTTTACTGTGGTTGAGGCATTGACCTTAACCTACCCTAGCTAGGTAGTGGCCGAACAGTCCGGGATTACAGCCAAGTTGTAACACTTGGAAGATCCTCTGTGAGGAGCAAATCTTTGCAAGTATCTCACACACATCATTCATGCCAGTGTGACTGTTCCACATGAAGGTCTGCCGGAATAGTCGCAGTCTCATGTTCATTACCACTTCATCAAGGTAACCCTTCCCCATGACAAGGTGAGGGACATCCTCCTCACTGAAACATTCGACACACAAGGATGGTGAGCTACAACCAAGACTGGTGGGAAGACGTCAAGGTCACAGTACAAAGCTTACAGACGTACTTTATCAAACACTGGAAGGAATAAGAAAGAAAAATAAGTTCAAGCAAAAGTTTATACAAAGGAAAAAAATTGTCAAGAGGAGTATTTAATAAACATTGAAGGAGGATACAAAGGCAAGGCCCAAAAACTTGCCAGAAAAATGTAGGTTTTAAAGTTCACATTTAAAATAACTAGAGGATCAGGCCCCTTCTTCAGCAGAAGGGAGTAGAACACTGACTGGATTATGGCTAGGGGTGGATCAGTGTAACTTAAGATTCAGTTTCTGAAGTATTCAAACTTATGTCTTGATTCTTGAATATAGATAGACCAGTAAACCCTTGCAAAACTTTTGCAAATTCAACCTTCCCCTCCCCCTCCAAAAAAAAATTAGTTTTTTGTTGGGTTGTTGAAATTAAATAGTCAGCGAAGTGTATACACAAAATAGCAAAGAGTTTATTTTTGGTAATTAGTACAAAAATATCGTTAAATTCTTCTTTTAACTTATATTTTAAACAAACAATGTGTTTTGACGTAAACTGAGTATGCTATGTCAGAGTTCGGTAAAAAAAAAAAAATCCTTTCCACTGATACCTTATTCATCGCTGTAGGCTTTGTATTAGTTGAGAAGAAAGGGTCGTTGACCACAGAAATAATACAAAAATATTGTTAGATTTTTCTTTTAACTTAAATTTTAAACAAACAATGTTTTAATGTAAATTGAGTATGCTATGTCAAAAGTCGGTAAAAAATCCTATCGACTGATACCTTATTCATCGCTGAAGGCTTTGTATTAGTTGAGAAAAAGGGATGTTGACAATAGAAATAATATATAGGATGAATATGTTTTATTATAGTGTGTTAGTATGTCTGGATTTGATTATATATTGATTTAAAAGTTTCCACCAACAAAGCTGAAAAGCACCGAAACTGTTAAAAAGTGGTTGTATTAGTCTTGTGCATGAGTCAAAATTTAAATTATGTGTTTGGGCATTAAGTTCTTTAAGCAAAAGTATAAGCAACTATAATATCCAAGTTGCAATGATCAATCTTTGGCTATATTACAGTCAGTGCTTTACTCTCTTCTGATGAAGAAAAGGCTTGATGTGCCCATAAAATTACTGTCATGCATTTTGTTTTATTTTGATTGTGAACCTGCCTCACCTCCCGAGTAGCACCTAGGTTGAGTAGGTAATACAACTAGAACCAGACATCATATTGCTGTGCGGTTTTATGTGAAACAGCTTTACCAGGTTTTTAAAAATACAACAAAATTGAAAAATAAAGGTTTTAGAATGAAAAAATTAATAAACTGATCTCAATTTTGCTGTTGTCGAATGAAGAATGAAGAAAAAACATATATTTATGCATAATTGAGCATAATATTTTAGCTAATTTCTCAGTTGACAAGCCATGTGATGCACTCTTATGGCCTACATTTTTCTTGAAAATGTGTAGGCCTATCCCTTCTAGCCTCCGTTTTTGAAACTATACATCCTGAAAGAGTATTTAACTCTACAGTCCAATGCTTTATGCCTGAGCCAACCAAACAGTTTTTTTTCCAATGAAGAATTTAAAAACAAATGAGTAGCCCAACAATTTGAAGATCCTTAAATGTTTGACTGGCAGGAGATGATGATGTGGCTGACAGAGTAACGCTGTAAGCTATGGTACCTATTAATTTGAGAACATGTGAAATAAATAAAATTACAAAAAGATGAATAAGTTAAAAAACTAATTAAATAATACATTCGAATATTTTTTTTTATAAAAGTCGATCAAAACTACTAATTACTGCTGACAAATTAAACATAATCTTGCACACAAAACTAAACAGTTGACAAAATTGTGAGCAGATGCTCACAAAATCATTGTTCAAAACAAATAAAGATTGTGGGTTTCCAATTATTATAGCTGAAGTCATTTTATTACAAAATATAAGATTGTGATTCCTTTTGAATTAATCAAAAACATTACACCAGGTCATTGACTTTAAAAATAACAATAATACACTCATAATTTATATTGTTAAAAGTATATTTGAATTAAAGAAAAAACTAAAATTTTTGTACCATAATATTAACATATTAACAAAGGAAATGTTAAAAAACACCTCAAATAACAAAGAAAAGAAAAGTGTTAAGAAGATTGGGTAAGATTCGGAAACATTACACTTTTTCGGTCAATCAAACAGAATTATGTGTGTGTTTTCACACATTTTATTAGAACAAACAACAATCAATCAAAAGTGTTTAGTTTATTTATAAAAGAATAATGATATTTTTGGCAGATACAACTCAACTTGCTTCAATGAACCTCTGAAGCACCTATTGAACACAGGCATCCGATATAAACTGTTATTTTAGGCATATATTATACTTTCATAAAAACATAAGATAATTTCTTGCAACTTATAACCACATACATATATGCTACAGTATCACAGTCCAAAATTTTTTACATAATTACTGAAAAAAGTAAAACCAAATTGTGTTCACACAAAGAGCTTTAATCAAATCAAAATATTTCAGTGTGATAATCTTGGCCCACTTGACAAAAGTTAAAATAATTTCAGCTTCGCCTGCTTGGCGTTACAAAATTTGTTTGTGAGAGCCAATCAACAATCGCAAACAAACTACTATTTAGTATCCATGAACAATGTAAGTAGAAATCGGTTGACAACAGTCACATTGAGTGTGTTAAAGTGATTTGAAGTGAAACATCAGAAAAATGGAAAGAGTATTGTTGATTTGTGTTGGTTTGTTTTGCAGTGATAATATACTAATTAAAAACATCTATAGCAATAATAAAACAATATGTTTAGCCAACCAAAAATAAAAAAAATCTATAATATCTACAAAAAATCTTGGGTCAACACACATTTCTGTGATTGTGTGAGGTGCAGATTATGGTCTATATTTTTGGCAAACATGTGAATCAAGCTTAAAAGCTTAACAACATATTCTTGCAAAAGTCACTTGAATTAATAATACTATAATTGCTCTATTGAATAAAGAATGCACCAAAGAACAAAATGAATGAACACTAAATTCACAATTTTATATTAATTCAACTAAAATTAAAAGAAGTAAATTAAAATTTTACAAAAGAGTATATAAAAATGTCCCTACCACTACCTTGATGATGTAGTCAGACAGATGCTTAAACACCTCCTATATCAAACTTTTGTTTTCTTGACGATGATTAAATCAAAAAGAGGTTTGGAAAATCAAGAGATAGCCAAATACTATTGTAAAACACACGCCATTTTGACAAAAGCACCACCAAAATATTCTTGATCAATCGTGTAACATAAGTAAAATAATTAATAAATCACATTATTGGACCTTGCAGTCACTGCAATTATTTAATTGCCTCCATAGCCTACAAGTACAAGCTATTTAGTTTAGCACAATGAATTACACTGCGGCCCTATCTTAGCTACACTGTAGTGGAACCTTACAACGTAAGCTTGCTTGCTACCTTTCATGGCATACTAAAATATATCTGGTAGTGAAAAGTGATTTTCTATTTAGAAAATATATTTAGTCAGTATTTAAAGAACATGGCCAATAGTAAGGGTAGAGATTAGTCATTGTATCACAAGAAAATAGATTAACATCTTCAATAATTATCAAGTTATTATAAATACATGTGATCAACAGTAAAGTTAGTCATAAGATTAGGAGAATATGCCTAGTTACATTTTCTTCGATTTTTCCATAGTATAATGAAGCCTCAAACTAAATGCAAGAGTGAAATATTATTTTGAGAAGTTCATCATACTTATTACACTTTCTAAACAAAATATTGTAGTCACCATTCCCAAGTCATTTCATTTCTTTAGTGGAAATAGGCTTTCCAGCAAGTTAGCAAATACATGAAAAATATATTATAGCTAACTCACAAACTGCTGGAATTTCTCCAAATACACAAAAATTTGATCTACCAGGAACATAGTTGTATCTTTTTTTACCCTTGATATATTATTAGGACTATGTAACCATATTAGAGTCAAGGAAAGTGTTGCCCTACCATAAAAACTCTGCATAGCTTTGCCCCACCTTACTACTACCATAGTAACTTGTTGATCCAAACTAAATGGGACCAAAACTTGTTTGAATTAGCAAAAATTTGAATTAAGCGGGAGAATACAAAAGGATCGACAGGCAACCAGAATATTTTCACAAATTTTAAATTACAATTGAATGAGTTTTATAACATTAACATTCATTTAACTGATATATAACAGGTAGCAAGTATTGTAGGTTTACATTTCAAATACATCTTTTTATAGTATTTTATGTTACAGGAAAACACATTGTGTTGAGTAAAACATGAAAATATTTAGCATTTATTATCATTGTTTCTCACTAATTTCGTCTAACTTTGAGTTTGTTATCAATCAAATATATGTCGTTTGACTTTATTTCCCCCTCGATTTCCGAAAATTGTGTTTAATTTATCCATAATTTCAGACTAGAGGGGTTTGATCTAACAGGGTTTTACTGTATTTGTATTATAAACCAAAGGATGGTTACATTAAATAAGGCACAATTTTACTACTAACAGCTAACAAATAGTTGTGGTATTAACATTAAAATACACTTTGCAACAAAAGTATAACAAGCACTTGCATCTCAGTTATAGTTTAATTTTTCGGTGATAATGTGTCCACCAAATCATAAATGATTAGTTCCTTATTGCAGGGAGGTTGTTCTTGGGACTTAATAAGGTGGTGCCAGGGGAGTCAGCCTCTATTGGAAACTCAGCGGCAGACATAAGTGAAGATCCTGTTGACTCCAGGAGTAGATGCAATAAACAGATTATTAATTTGAAGCACTATCTTCTTTCTTGTCCCAACAGAATTCTATTTACAGTCCTTCATTACTCCTAGTAGTTGGTTCTTCTATGGTGTGTCCAATATCTTCACATTTTAAATCAAGTGTAGTGTGAGAGGCTAATTTTAGAGGTGATGGTAAGTTGCTGAAGAGGGAAAGCGATGTCACCAAACAGCAACTCAGAATCACCGCTTACTCATCTGGTTGGTAAAAGTGGATCTCAGGTTGGTCTCAAGGCAGTGCATGAACATGCGTGGGGTGTATTAGGGCATGGACCAGTGGTGTGTCCTGGATGGTCATTTGAGGTCTGCTAGTGATGCAACCCATGCTGCTGTTTTAAGATGTCCAATCATCCTTTGCAATGGCTGCTGTTGTTTTATAACAAGACATACTTACTTTACCACTATCAGGTTTATTTTTAATATGTTAGACACAAATGTTACTAATCTAAGAGGAAAGCATAGGGAGGAAGTGCCCCTCATACATAAGTAACATAAAAAGAGAGGAAGGGAAGGCCATAGTGAAAGTCACATGTCTAAAAACACCCCAAGATTCCAACCCATCAAGATTTGAGCCTTGACATTCATACTAACAGCAAACCAGTGCAATGCAAGTCTTAGACCTTCAGCAAGTTGGCATCATTGTAGGTATTGCTATCCAAACTAGTAACAGGACTCGATAATCTCCTGCAGGCCATTTCACTGATCTCAACCATTCCGAAATGGCTTAGAGTGTAAGAGATATAAGATCAAAGTTAAGAGCCTGAACTCTGAATCACTTATCACTTCCCAGCTTTTTGTAAAATGTGAGAACTAAATTTTGGCCCAACCGAGATTTGAATAAAAGATTTTTTGAAGCTCAATACTTTAAAGCATAGTTTAAGGATGATGACACAAGTTAAATGTTGCTTGAGGGATTACCATTATACAGACAAGCTGTGCACACACGCTTTAAATGCTACTGTTCTTATAACAAATTCAGCTTGTAATCTACTTGTTATTTCATCTGATTCCCTTTCTTGTTTGAAATCAAAACAGGAGTTAATAACTAAGTTATAAGAGTGTACTTCATAACCTATGAGTTAATGATAATCCTCTCAGAGTCAAAATCATGACCACACTTGATATAGAATCATCCTCCATTTTGCCATTGAGAAATTCCAACAAGCATTAGCTGCAAAACTCCTTTCAAACTTTTATTTTTTGCTACTTGGAATATTTTACACCGGCTTAAGGCAGATAAAATCATTACCATGCCAATTTTGTATCTTTCACTATCAAGGATAAAGTAATATGAAGGCACTTGAATCCAACTCAGTTATGAATAACTCTATTTATTTAGTAGATCTTAGGTTTGAATGAATAGTTTTTAGTGCCAGTGTACTTTGTTATGTAAAACTTATCCTAGTAAAGTCTAGGAAGAACAAGACGAAGAACAAGTAGAAGAGATATCAGGTCCGCCAGCAACTTGAGAGCAAGAAATATAAGAGGGAATTGTTTGAACAATTTATATCATGTTGGAAAAATATTTTAAATTACATATTTTAGTAGGTAGGTTTCACAACAAGTTAATTGTTAAATCTTGATGTTGTAAATTGAAAATGAATGTGCTGATAACCACCAGTGTTGCCAGTAAGCCTATAAAATTGAAAATGTTATAGGGCCCCTACATGATCAGTCAGACTGTCAGTATTAATAAAGTAATATTGACAGTCTGATTGATCATGTAGGGGCAGTACTAATAGACTGATGGCCGGCCTGACTAAAATGCTGATGTGATCCCAATTTTCTGATCACATCAGTCTCAGTCCATCAGTCTTGCAAGTGGTGGGAGAGACTGACAGGATGAATGACCGTGTGCGCGAGCTCAGCAGCATTTCCTTCAGTCTCAGTAATAAACATAGACTGTCCATGCCTTTTTCTTATCATCCATATTTTTTCATGTTGCAGGCAGGAGCTGAGACTGATAAAAATAATTATATGAATACTGACCATGTATGGTCTCGTTGTAAATACTGAATCATACTAACAGCCGTGTAGGGGCCCTATAAGATGCTGTTTCGTGGGTCCCTAACATCCAGGGCACAGTGCTTCCACAAGTTGCAAATAGAGGATATGACCTTCAGATGTGAAAGGTTGCTGAAAATATATCGAATAAGAAGTCGCGGACAAAGAGCCAATAAAGGTGGCCCCAATCTTGGGGGTTTGGTGTGGACATGATGAGCTCTCACCGCAAAACAAAATAAAAATTAAAAATAATCAAAAAACACCCAAATACGCGTGGCAGGGTTCGGGTTGGATGTCACCAGATATTTTCAAAATACATAATGGGTTGAAACAAGGAGATGCTCTTTCCTCAGTACTTTTTAATCTAGCTTTAGTGTGTGCTATTAAGGTAATGCAAGGGAGTAGGTGATTTAGATTTGTTGGGTAAGAGTATGGAAGCCGTTGCAAAAAAGCAGATATTTACTAGAGGCTAGTAAGGAAATAGACTTAGAAGTGTACACTGAGAAGACTATGCATATGATCATACAGAGAACATAGATGAGTGTGATAATTTAGAGATTACTTCGAACAACTTATCATTTGACTTGGTTAAGAGTTTAAATATTTAGGAATAATTTTAACTTGCAATAATGATAATAGAGTGCAAATTAGGAAAAGAATAGTCAGGAAATGCATTCAATTACTCAGACAGTAAATTGTTGACATCTTGCCTGCTTTCAAGAAATGTAAAAGTGAGAATATACAAAACAATAATTTTATTTTTTGTTTTCTATAATTCAGTATGTTTTAAAACAATATGCTTAGGAAGATATTTGATGCAAAAAGGGGTGAGGTTAATGGGGAGTGGAGGAGGTTAAAGGGGAGTGGAGGAAGTTAATTAATGATGAGTTGCATACTCTATATTTATCAAAAAACTTTGTTAGGGTAATTTAGGGTAATCAAGTTTAATAGAGTATGGTGTGCAGGACATGCAGCACGTATGGGAGAATCTAGAATCATGTTCAGAGTACTGACTGACAAACCTAATGGGAAGAGACCATTGGGAAGACCAAGGCTCAGATGGGAGTATAATATTAGAATTTACCTGAAAGACATAGGGTGTAGTAGTGTGGACTTTATATAACTAGCTCAAGAGAGGGAAAGAAGGCATACTTTTGTTGGTGTGTCAATGAACTTTCGAGCTCCTAATGCCAAAGCATAAGTAACTTAGATGCTTCAAGTTGGGAGGGAAGGTGACTTTAGTTAAGGTCAGTGTTTTTGTACTTTTTATAACAAAAACCTTTTAAGACAAAAATAAATAAGATATTTCTCCAGTAAATAGATTTAATTTAATATTCTACATCTAATAATTTCAACAGTTCTTGAATATCGGCCATGAGCATCGAGTCATTTAATGAGAAACATCTTAACTAAAGAGAAAAAGTCTTAGTCAAATTCCGCGATGATCATAACAAATATTCAAACACTGTTGAGATTACTATGTGTAGCAAATTAAACTAGTTGTTTCTACTGAGTAATATTTTATTTATTTTGAACCAAAATATTTCTATGCTTTAAAAACCACAAAAATACTAACCTTCAATTCCATCCAGGAGTTTAGGAAATATTAAGCAAGTACTTTAAACTAAATGAGGGTTAGGTTTTATACCAATTTTATAGATTACGTTTACGTAGTTAAAATATAATCTTGGATATCATAAATCTGCGGAAGTTGTGAAATTATGCTGCTCCTAAAAGCCTCCACATTCACTCTAAAATAATATTAACTCTCTATGAGAAAGTTCAAATGATAAGAAAATGTCGATATTAAGCCAACAGCTCTTCAAAAAAATAAAATGGACAGTTAAAAGCTCCAACCACAGAATATGTGAGTATAAAAAACCTACTCTGGAACAATGGAGATGCCGATAGTAATCACTTTGCTTGGTTGACCTCGGCCCCAAGAGAAGAACTGAGTCAGCTTAGGTGTGAGTTCCTCCATTATTTCCTTGGACTCTGCTGTGGAGCTTCCCATCACCGTGGCGTGCAACATTACCTCTCCAGCAGAGTTGCACCGCAATGAAACTCCTTGCCAGAAACCTGTCGATGTCCGAGGATCCCACAGTGGCTTCCCAGAGGTCTTCACAAAATTTTGGAACGCCTGTGTTGTGATTCATACAGGCAAAAAAAGAAGCAGGGTTAATTTAATACATATGTGTGTAAAACAAGAAAAACAAAAAATTAATATGAGCCACATATCAACACACAAAAATAACTATATTTCTCATCTACAAAAAATGTTATCCTTAAAAATACAAGTTTTATACATTAACAGGGCAGAATAATCAAAATAAGAATAGTGTATTTCGCAACATTACGGCGGATGCCCAAAATATAAAGATAAGAAGTTAGATACTCAAAATAGGGATATGCATATGTTAGGAATAATGAGAAACAATGATTCATAGAAAAGGTTTTCTTCCATTCAGGACATCACCAAAAAGGATAAATAAGAGCATTTGTCTCAATTTTATAATATGAGGGTCATTCTAAATAAAACTGTGAGAATTTATTTTTCCTTATCATACTAAACTTAAACAAAAACAAGTAGATAAGGCACAGATTTTTCAAAACATCGTGGTGGCCATTGGTGATAATTGTCCAGCCTTTTTATCACCCTGAAATATTTTTTTTTATTTTTTTTATGGAAAAATAAAATGGTCATATAGGATTTGGCTAAAATTTACTACTAACAACTTTGAATCATCAATATTTGAGTTTACAGAGAGTTATAAAATGTAGACCCCCTCCCCATTTCCTCAACAGCTTTGTTTTAATTTTTTCTGTTCAATAAACTTATGAAAATATGTTTCTTTCCAATGGGTTCAGCTAAACCTAAATTTGATCTTTTGTTAGTTTTTTTATATCTATTCTTTTGCTAAAATTAACTCTTGAAATTCATATAATTAGCTCAAATTACGAGTATGTTCAAATGCTTTAAAATTATCTCAGACAATGTTTAATTCCTGAAATTTTCTTTCAAGGTAAGAGGGGAAAAGGGGTGGTGAGGTGCTACTCTAATGGCAGATTGAACTCAAATCTGGTCCCCAATTGGAAGTTGCAGATGAATATATATATATATATATATATATATCGGTGCAATGGATATGAATAAATGCATAAATAGTTTGTCAGATTGTGGTTTTTATAGTTTTGAAATGAAAACTATGCATTATATTTAAGTATTAGAAAAATTTGATAAATGTGCACCCCTCAGATTTAATTGATTTTAAGTAAATCGTCTATTGTTTTACCATAAAATATTGGTGTTTTTTGTTCTGTAAAGTCAATATTTTGCATACAATTATTTTTCACCCAATGATATTACAATATCAACGAAGACGTCAATGTTTTTCGTTAAATGTCCATCCCTAGTTTGTTAAATGAAAAATGAACTTAACATTTTTTGCTGTGCACTCTAATGATTTTACAGAGTAAACCAGGATTATCTTGTGATCAAGGTCAAATATCATGTATTGTTTAAAGGAGTCTCCTCGTTTCTTATGGATGTGTGAGATCATCAGCTTCTCTGAGCCATAAGAAAAAATACATGACAGTGGCTTTTAGCTGTCTTATAATGTTAGAGTTGTAAAATTTATATTGAAATCTGTCTTATGTACATATTAAGATTGTGCTCAAAATAGTTTTTACTATTAATGTTATTATTATTATTTGGGTTTTAACTTCTCTAGCGTGTATGACGTCTTAAAGTTTTCCACTTGTGAAGTTCCTTGAAGTGTGCGACTTCATCAGTTGTTGGTAAAATGTATTGCATTTATAAGCTTGAGCTATTGCACTACAAAAATTAAGTCACCCTCAGGAAGGGTTTCATTAACTGATAAAAGTCACAAATGAGAGGTTCATCTTCATACAAGTAATTCCAGCTTGTGGCCGGATCAGTTTAGTAAAATGCCTCTATCTTCCTCTATCCTTCCACCAGTCTTAATGCTTCCTTGATTTCTTAAGTTTTTCTCCTCTCCTCAACACTTTCTGTTATCTGCTCCTCCCGTTGTTATCTGTTCCTCCTGTCATCTGCTCCTCTCGTCTTTTTCTTGGCCTCCTCTGCGATCTTTTTTCCAACATTTTCTTCAGCATCCTCTATTTTCCCATCCACATTACAAGCTCATACCATCTTAGTCTTGCTTCATCTATTATCTCATGTACTTCCTCTTCAAAGGGACGTGAGAGGGTAAGGTTCATTAAAACCAATATTATTATTTATTAGCAGATTTTAAGAAAATCACAATTTAAATACATGTTTAAAATGACAATTGGTTAAAGAAATCAAACCAAGGATCATTTACATATAATGCCAATGCTATTGTAAGTGATGATTGCGAAGATTTTGAGTTTGATTATAGTTTCTAAGTGTCACTAACCAAAATACTTGCGCAGATAAGATTTCTATTTTGTCTTTAAATATCTGTTCCAGTTTAAGATATAAAGAAAGAAATTCTACCCTATCTTTCGATTTTAAAAATTTTCCCCTAGGGATCACATTTATTTTATATTAATAAATACTAAACATTGTTCATAGGTAAAAATTAAAAATACTTATTACATGTTAAAGATGAATGAATAATAAAACTAATCACAGTATGTGTGATATGTAAAATTAAACCCACAATAGGAAAATTCTCAGGTATCTGAAATAAGAATGGACACGGAAGTGTTAATGTGTTCTCTGATGTCAAGCTCCACAGTAAAAACATTTCACATGCAAAGGCTATTTTAAGCTGAGCCACAAGTTATAACTCAGATAACAACCAATATGCATCATAACAGACCAGTGAGTCAGACTGAGAAGGTTACTTAGTTTACAAACTGTATTTCTTGAGTAATTCATAAAGTTGCATACAAGATTATTAGTCATGGAATATAGAGAAGAACCTTTGGAATATAATTTATTTAGCCTGAATGGTAGCAGTCTTACCTTGATGGACTATATATGCCCTATCTTATAAGCTATGTCAGAGTGGAACAATCTGAGGTAGGCTTGCAAAACATTAGCAGTTGAGATATGTACATTATATGCAATACATGTTTTTACAGGTACAATGCATTAATGTTATAGCTAATTGCCTATTTTATTAATATGCAGTTTAATGGGCCTATTTTGGCCTATGTGTTTCACACAGTATGGATTTTCTTATGAGGAGCAATAGGGGTGATTGCCCAGAAGCTTCCCCAAATCAGGGGCCCCGACAAACTGCTGAAAAACTTTGATTTCCAAAACTTAAATAACATTCCGAGATTGTAGGTTTGGTGATAATAAAATTACTGTAGCTCAATCGGTTCAGAAGTTAATAATTTTCAAAATATTAAGGCGCAAAACCAAAAAAACAACCAAAAATGCACATTTTATAAAAAATACATAATTATAGCTTAAAAATGGGTTGATATAAAGCGATGGTTTTTGGTCTCTAAAAAGTTTTGACACAAAGCTTAAAAAACCTTAATATTTTTAAAAATGAGGAGAAAAAATGATGACTTTTTAAGATTTTTATTAGCTACATTTAAAATAACTTCTTTTTATTTAGTCCTAGCATTATGTTATTTCTTATCTCTGTGGTAGTGGGTTGGCACACCTGTTTCATCAGTTCCCTCCAATCAGCTGATTTTAGTGTGATCATTTTAAGGTTATTGTATGCATTTTGTGTTTGTGAGTCAAGATGGGGGAAAAAAATCAATATCAGACCAAATTAAGTGGCAAATCATTAGGAGATGACCAATAATGAAACTTTAGCTGGATACAAATAATATGCAAAAATATGTACAATGTCAGAATGAAAAAAGTTTAAATCTTTAGTGAAAAAATGGGTAGACGCAACTGTAGGGTCAAAGAGTTAATTTGACAGGTTGAAATACATAATTTGGGTTTCACAAGCAGAAATTATCTCGTAAATGCATCATATTCAACTTTAGACATGAAAATAAGAAAGAAAACCCAAATTCAATGCACTATAACTAATCCAAAAGAGGAAAATTGATAATATTATAGATGCTAGAATAACTTCTTGACAAATAAACTGACTTAAAAAAATAAAGTGGGTAAGTCAGCTTTCACACCAGATAAAACAGACACATAACACGATAAACGCAACTTGGTAAATGCACCGTCTGTGATTGAATAGTTGTTAATAAGTTTTACACTTCAGGCCAGGAGGTGAAGAACATATTTCTGCATGCACCATTTGGTGAATGAGCAGACTGATTCACTGTTACATGTTTGACATGCAAAAGGTGTTCAGTTGTTGATGAGTTTGCAATCTATGCAAAGCTTTCTGAGAATTTAAAACATCATACATCATGACCAACAATTTAACAAGGTCATGTGCTTGCTATTCCATCTTAATGTTTAGGTTATAGTGTCACTTGATGTATGTTTCATCACCCCACCTCTTACCCCAACCTTGCCTCCTTTCCAGATACCAACTGTTATCAGCAATATTTTTCACCTCTTCTATATAATAACTTGTCATATAAATGCGAGAAATAATAATATGAAAGAGGATTTTCTTAGGAATACATAATTTACCAAACCCATCCATTATTAGGATTTATAATCACTATATAGGACTATTAAAACATTTCAGAGACATTGTTTGTCTTTGTGGAAAATAGTTATGTTGTCATCTCAATCTCAGAATTTTCTATTTTGGGTTATTCCATTGTCATGAAGGCTAAGTAGCACATCGTACACAATTGTTAGTGCCGAAATTTAAAGATTTTTAAGTTTTTAAATGTTCGTAGAAAATTCTTCTAATAATATAAAAATAACATAAATGTAATTTTACAATCTTATTAAACATCAAATAGGCTAATAACTCCAACTGTTTTTAAAGTTATCTTTAATACCTTTATTTAGGGATAGGAGCCTTTAACGCCAAGAATCCTTAAAGATTTTCGAAATTTGAGAATTTGACAAAATTTTATATTTGAGACTCAAAACCTTAATTTTTTAATTTTTTTTTTTAAGTTAAATTTGTTTTGGAGCTTTAATACAGCGTGTTGGTAGTTTAACCAGTTATAATAATTGGATGAACTCAACAACTAGGTCCTAAACCAGTAATTTAACACTCAACTGAATATATGAATGTTATATTGAATGGATTATAATAAAGAATGTTAACATTTAGTTACTATTTGTAATTTTTCTTATTCAGTTATAGTTATATTTCTTATGTTCAAATTTTTCACATGATATGGATATGAATTTGAGATTCAGGATTCAAAGGTAAAGTGGAGATTTGTATTCGTAAAATAGTGGATTTGACCCAAAACTACTTTTATTAAACTTACAATAAACAAATTATTCCCTTAATTAAATAAGAAAGAAAAAAGTTGCAGAAATATTTAAACAAGTAATTAAAAGATAAATAAATATCTCTCTTGGTCATTTTTACATTAATATGGAAATGAGCAAAAATCAAGTCTTATACCAATCACAAGTTGAATCCTAAAAGACAAAAATTGTATATTCAAATATGGTTGTCATTTGAAATGTATTGACTATACAAAACATTTAAACTTACAAAAACACAACTCTGACACATCAAAATATAATATCAAACAAAAAATTTAATTTTGTAAAATAAAATCCTGTTGCTGTTATGCACAATACAAAGTAATCAGCAATTTAACCCAAGGGAGGACAATGGAAAATAGAGGAATAAAAAGTTAAAGAATGCTGGTAAAAAAAGTAAAGGACCACTATGTGTAAAACAAGTCATTAGCCATTTTGTCCCAAATTATGGAATAATTTCCTCCATACAAAAGATACACCTTTGAAAAAACCTTCTAGACCAGGTCTCTCTAAAGAACAAATTTAAACTTGAAAGGCCACTAAAGATTAATTATTGTTTAAAATTTTGAGAGAAAATTCTATTACTAAGGACAAATAATTGTGAAGTATAAAGGTGATAATAATGATAATAATACCACTAATAATAATTATTATTATTTATTATTATTATAACATTCTATTTGTTGAAGCTATTAATGATTTAATTATTATTAATATTTATTATTATTATTATTATTATTATTATTATTATTATTATTATTATTATTATTATTATTATAACAACATTCTAGTTGATTAAGCTGTCTATGATAATGTAAGCTAGTTTTCAAAATAAGTTTTATGTCTGTTATATAGGGTTTAATATAAATATTTTCAACCTTAGCATTGCCTAAATAAGTAGTCAGATTATCTTTTCTACTCTTAATCATAATCTAGTATATTGCTCTAGTCCAAATAAGCTTTGAATTTACAAGCCTAAGGCTATAAAATACTTTTATAATGAGATGATAATGTCAACAATATAACATAGTGTGAAACCTTTTTGGCTTGATTCAACCTAAAATATATAAACATGTTTGTGTTCCAATTCTAATTTTAAGTAAGATGCTTTGATTTTATAGACAGTACTTACAAAACTTATTAGTTAATTAATGTGTTTTAACCAACTTTATTTAGCATCTTGAGAAACCTTTTCAAACAAAATAATTTGTGTGAACTTACCTTCATTAAGATCATCTTTGTTCAGCTCATTAATCAACTTAGTTACTACCTCTTAATGACTACGCTTTTCCATCTTGAAGTGGAATCCAGTAAATATAAAATCTACTAAATGTAATAGGACCTAGTACCTGCTTAGATCGCCGCATGGTCTAACGTGCTACTCTTGCAGTGGGCTAGACTTCCAGTGACAAGGAGATCAAGGATCAAATCTCGGCCGGTCATACTGACAGGATTTTATCCAAAGTCGTTTTCCACTCTTCCTCCAAGCAAATGCGAGTACACTCCCTTTAAATGTAAACGCTTAGTCCCTAAGCTATCAGTGTAATTAGTAGATAAGCTTATAGCTTAAACAGGTAGTAAGATATGGTGCAGTAATTCCCTCAGCATTTGAAAATGTGTGTTTGTATTCATATTTGTGAGACTTATATTAGGGGTGTGCAAGTAATCGAAAATTTGAGTTTTAGTCAAGTTTTAAAAGATACTCAAACCAGACAATTTTAACAAAACTCAAAAAATTCAAGTACTCAAAAGATGCTCAAACTCGACTCGAAGATTTTAACAAAACTCAAAAAATTCAAGTACTCAAAATTTTCAATCTTTTTTCTCAAAAATTCCTAGTTACATTAATATTGTTCAATTTTAAGATATAATATCATAGCAAATATAATCCTTCAATATTTCCTTTTGTCTAATTAAAAAAAATTGTACAGTTATATTTAATCTATTTAAAAATTCAGTGTGTATAACCCGAACGGATAGTAAGACGCGGTGCTAATAATATTAATATTAATAAAAATTCAAATGTATGATTATAAATTTTCTCACAAAAATAAGTTATACTCTAAAGAAAATTAATAATTATTTTTGGTAGTTATTTATAGCTTTTGCATGGATCTATTAAAGAAATTCAACTTAAATATTTCTTGTATAAATATTCTATATACTACTCAAACTCAAAAAATATGCCTTTTCATTCAAACTCGACTCGAACTCAACGTGAAAAATGCCTACTTACACACCCCTAGAAAATATACTTATTTTTTGTGAAGACCACACTGCCCCTTACACCAGACCTAATAAACATTTCTGTGGCTGTGACATCGTTTGAGTGCATTGTGTTTCAAGTTGTGATAAATGCTGGTCTTGTTGGCTGTAGATTTAATGTATTGTCTAGTAATAGAAGTAATATCTTGCGATAGGCCTTGACACACTATTCTTTTAAACTGTGAACATAGTTCTTGGAGGTTAGTATCACACATGATCTCAAATAATTCCCAGCTGTTGCAGACAATTTAAGTAGGACAATAGTAGGCTATTGATAAGAGTGACTTGTCACAGAGGGCTAAGATGTAGATAAACATAACAATTTTTACCTTTAAAATATTTGTGGTGCATCAAAGTTTGAACTGTACAAGCTTTTTTTTTACCTTAGCAAGTAAATTGCTTATAAATAAAGATACCCACTTTTGAAGAAACCTGTTTTCACAAAACACATGAAAAATCTCACTTAAAAGCACAAATATTTGATTGAAGATAAAAGATAATCATTTTTACATAGTTTTTAAATTCACAAGATAAAACAATAAAAGTATTTATATAAAATATTTCAAGTTTTTGAATGAATTATACACAATCTGTAATAATCTGTAATAATTATTATTCAATAGTTTATGTAAATAACGTTTGAGGTACATATCCAATTTGATTTAAAAATCATATTAGGGTTATGTATGGAAAAAGGTACAGGAAAGATGGATAGAAACATTTAAAAGAAAAAATACAATATTATTTTCTAAGTTTGATTAGATATTAAAGCAACAATATTTTAAAAATTAAAGTTTACATAAGAATGTTCCAGTTCAACATGAACTTTTGAATGTTTACTCACCTTGAAAGCATTTTTTATAGCAGGAGCTACTGTTGATTCCTTTCCTGTAAAGATCTCTACCTGACCTTCATCTACTTTAGTGCCAAAACACAATGGTGCGTTTTTCATTGGAACATTAGTACCTGAAAAACAAATATTTCCTACATTATAAAGCACATTCACATATTGGAGAAATAAGAGGAGACTTCATTTTAAGGAAATTGATAATCATTCACAAAGCAAGCTATCCTACTCCTAGCTCTGTGAATAAATTTTGAAAACAAACAAACAGCTGATTTAATAAACGATGAAAGGATAGAAGTTTATGGTCTACACACCAGAGAATGTGGGTCCAAAAGTTCACATTTAAAACCAAAGTATCACAGGCATTCGTTAGAAGAAAGTAGAACACTGATTGGACTGACAAGAATAAGGCTGTCAAAGCTTTGAAATTCCTATTCTTGGTAGGTATTTGAAAGGTTTGAAATAGGTTAAAAATTTCAAATTCAAATACATCTCAGATTACTTTTCAATAGTTTAACCTTTTACATATTTGTTTAACAAATCAACTCATATTAATTAACTTGAACCATAGAAACTTGTAAATTGTATAATATTAAGAGTATTTCCATTGTTTGGATATAGTTTTTATGAGTATAATTTTTAATGGACTTTATAAGAAAATAAATAACTATCATAGCCCACCGAATTTTTGACTCAAAATCTTTTCATTAAAAATCTTTTGATTAATTCAAAAATTCTCCAAAGCATGATATTTGATTAGGAATCTATTCAAGTTAAAAGCAAAGATTCAAATTTGATTAAATATTGAATATCTTTGATTCACACAGGATTATACTAGAGGTTGATGATTATTATTTGAACCCTGGAGTACACCAAGTTCTGCACGTTAAAGGCTATTAGCAGCTGGAATTTTACTTAAATATGATACAGTTTCTTAATTAAGAGAGAGTTAGTGATGTGCGAACAAGAACAATGAAGTTAAAATAGAAGTATAATGAGTGTTGGCTCCCTTCCCTATCCCTTGCATGTTGTAGTGTTTTACACTATTTTTGAATATTTCTTGGAAATTAGTCATTATAAGACAGTGTATAACACTGTACAATAATTCAAAGTAATTTATAGTAAAGGAAGCCAAACTGAAAGGATAATTAGGTTAGGCCTAGACAGAAAAACACACTCTCTCTTCATTTCTTCTCTTCTCAAACTATTGTACTATATTACACTTCACACATTCTTGAATTTCCAGAGATGTTCCTTTATCATTAGAAGAAACACATTGAAAACACACAACAAACAAACAAGGATAGGCTATGGAACTACAGGTTTCTAGAATGATTTGAAAAGGAAAAATAGACTGCCAGGAATTGATAGTTAAAAATAACTTTAAAACTAACAGGGACTATACTTGAAATAATAAAAAAATAAATACATAAATAAATAATGGTGTTTGATTTAAAAGATATATTTGAATTAATTTTATTTATAGTTTTTTTTAATCTCAGATTTAAACCAGGGGGTAGTCTGGATTTGGTTACCCAATGATGTGCAAGTTCCCATTGCCTAAGTTGAGAGTTATTGCAAGTGGCTGTCGGGAATGCTCCGAGTACTCTGGTGGTGTAGTAGGAGTCAAAGTCCTTATTGTGAGTGTTAGTAAGAGAAGGAACTGGTTTATCTAGATTTTTCTGGCTGGTATCGAAACGGCGATTGTTTATGCATATTCTCAGAGGTCCTTTAGTGAGTCCAACTTATTCAGCCTCTTAAAAATTGCATTGAGGTTGGTATTGCTTCTTGGTGTTCTTACTATTGAAGATTTTGCTGGTTGGGTGGATCTTGTAGGTGTTGCAGCGTTGTTTCAAACACGGGTGTAAACTTTTTGCTGTGTTGATTGAAGTGAACATTTTGTTGGGGTCAGGCAATTTTGGATGTACAAGAAGGTTTTGTAGATTAGATGGCCGCTTTAAAGAGATTCTTGGGGGAGAGCTGAGAATGTTTTGTGCCTGAGTGGAAGAAGTTAGAAAGTTTTAGCCAATCTTGAAGATCGTGTTGATTCTTTGCAGTCCTGGATGGTATTTGGTAATGAAAGTTATGTCACCAGATGTTTGTCTGTGACTTGTCGAATCATTTTAGATGGTTCTGGAGATTTGGGTATCACTGAGAAAAACCAGGGGGTAGTCTGGATTTGGTTACCCAATGATGTGCAAGTTCCCATTGCCTAAGTTGAGAGTTATTGCAAGTGGCTGTCGGGAATGCTCCGAGTACTCTGGTGGTGTAGTAGGAGTCAAAGTCCTTATTGTGAGTGTTAGTAAGAGAAGGAACTGGTTTATCTAGATTTTTCTGGCTGGTATCGAAACGGCGATTGTTTATGCATATTCTCAGAGGTCCTTTAGTGAGTCCAACTTATTCAGCCTCTTAAAAATTGCATTGAGGTTGGTATTGCTTCTTGGTGTTCTTACTATTGAAGATTTTGCTGGTTGGGTGGATCTTGTAGGTGTTGCAGCGTTGTTTCAAACACGGGTGTAAACTTTTTGCTGTGTTGATTGAAGTGAACATTTTGTTGGGGTCAGGCAATTTTGGATGTACAAGAAGGTTTTGTAGATTAGATGGCCGCTTTAAAGAGATTCTTGGGGGAGAGCTGAGAATGTTTTGTGCCTGAGTGGAAGAAGTTAGAAAGTTTTAGCCAATCTTGAAGATCGTGTTGATTCTTTGCAGTCCTGGATGGTATTTGGTAATGAAAGTTATGTCACCAGATGTTTGTCTGTGACTTGTCGAATCATTTTAGATGGTTCTGGAGATTTGGGTATCACTGAGAATTTGAAGGGTACCCTCTGTACTGAAATTGTTAGGGTCTTCCAGAAAGTTGAGCATCTCTCTCGAATGTGTCCAAATCATAAAAATATCATCAATGTACCGGCCCATACTAGTGAATTGTTCGAGAGGATGGTCTGTAGGCAGAGGTAGAAGATGCCAGTTCGAGGAAGGCTAAATATTGTGAGGGCTGGATCAATTGTTTTCTCAGTCTTAGAGCTAGGGAGAACGTTTTTTAAGTGAAATTTGAGTCTGAGGGTGCGTGCAAAAGCTAGTGCATCTTGTACCAGAGCGGGGTGGTCAAAATTAGTGTTGGGTGAAAATTATATGTTAAATTTCAACTACAGACCTTGTTAAAAGCACTGCCATCATACATTCAAGACACCAAACATTTCTTAAACCGCCTGCATCAAATTGGGGAACTACCCCTGAAATTTTTCTTAGTTACAATTGATGTCACCGCTCTATACACCAAAATCCCCCATACTCATGGCCGAGCTGCAATGGAACATTTTCTAAATCTCAGCTCTGAAAATTCTACACCCACCACTTCTTTCCTGCTTGAATTAACCAGAATCATACTGGAAAAGAACAGTTTCTGTTTCCTTGACAAACATTATTTACAAATCAAGAATACTGCTATGGGTACGCGCATGGCCCCCTCTTATGCCAATCTCTTCATGACGACTGGAAGAACGTTTCCTACATTCTATACTCATCAAACCACTAGCATGGCTCCGGTACATTGATATTTTTATGATTTGGACACATTCGAGAGAGAAGCTCAACAACTTTCTGGAAGAACTTAACAATTTAGGTACCATCAAATTCACCCACCCACACAATCTCACTACAGCATGTCACTATTTGGATGTTGATGTCTTCAATGAGAACAATAATATTGGCATGACAGTTCACATAAAACCTAAAAACCCCAATCAATACCTCCACTACCACAACAGCCACTCTACTTATACTAAGAATCTCTCCCTTACAGCCTGGCCATTAGGGCCAAACACATATGTTCAGACAGTGCTGACCTCACTCAGTATTGCAATAAACTTTACTCAGTCTTTGAAAAAACATGGTATCCTTCAACTCTCAGTGATACCCAAATCTCCAGAACCATCTAAAATGATTCGACAAGTCACAGACAAACATCTGGTGACATAACTTTCATTACCAAATACCATCCAGGACTGCAAAGAATCAACACGATCTTCAAGATTGGCTAAAACTTTCTAACTTCTTCCACTCAGGCACAAAACATTCTCAGCTCTCCCCCAAGAATCTCTTTAAAGCGGCCATCTAATCTACAAAACCTTCTTGTACATCCAAAATTGCCTGACCCCAACAAAATGTTCACTTCAATCAACACAGCAAAAAGTTTACACCCGTGTTTGAAACAACGCTGCAACACCTACAAGATCCACCCAACCAGCAAAATCTTCAATAGTAAGAACACCAAGAAGCAATACCAACCTCAATGCAATTTTTAAGAGGCTGAATAAGTTGGACTCACTAAAGGACCTCTGAGAATATGCATAAACAATCGCCGTTTCGATACCAGCCAGAAAAATCTAGATAAACCAGTTCCTTCTCTTACTAACACTCACAATAAGGACTTTGACTCCTACTACACCACCAGAGTACTCGGAGCATTCCCGACAGCCACTTGCAATAACTCTCAACTTAGGCAATGGGAACTTGCACATCATTGGGTAACCAAATCCAGACTACCCCCTGGTTTATAATCTGAGATATAAATAAAAAATTATAAATAAAATTATTTCAACTATAGTCCATGTTAGTTTTAAGGTTATTTTTAATCATTAATTCTCAGCAAGCTATTTTTCCTTTTCAAATCATATTATTTGGTTACATCAATTTGGCAACACTACAAGTTTTCAGTTACATATTTCAAATCATTATAGAAACATGTAGTTCCATAGCCGATCATTGTTTGTTTGTGTGTTTTCAATGTGTTCCTTCTAATGATAAAGGGACATCTCTGAGAATTCAAGAATATGTGAAGTGTAATATAGTGCAATAGTTTGAGAAGAGAAGAAATGAAGAAAGAAGTGTGTTTGTTTTATCTAGGCCTAACGTAACTCTCCTTATAGGTTGGCTTCCTTCACTATATAATTACTTTACATTACTGTGCAGTGTTTCTACACTGTCTTATTACACTTTTCCAAGCAATTAGGCCTAATTCCCTTTATTATCATGTGGGGAATGCCAGGCCTCCACCGTGGTTCGAATTCCACGTTAAACTGTAGGTCCTCCATTTCATCTCACAATCACCCTATCATTACACATTAGCGTAAGTGCGTATAAACCGAACGGGTAGTAAGACGCGGTGCTAATAATAACAATAATAATTTTATTATCCTTAGAAATTAGCCACTTATTCTTATTTCTAAAAACACGATTAGTGATCCAGTTAACCAATTAGTTTAATAATAATGGAGAAAATAAATTTACTTCAAATTACATATATTTTAATGAATGTAAAATGAATTTAATAAGTGTTCAAGTAGTATTTTATATTAATTTCCTTAAATAAACATTATATAATTGTGAAAAATTACACACAAATAAAAATAATACCACACATTTGCAAACCCATCCCGAGGAAAAAGCCATGTAGCATTGTAATATTGAAGTAAATGAAAATGTGTGTAGGTCGTTTTACTTTTATTTGTGCTTCATTTTCTCCAATTACATCATCTGGTAATTATTCAAGTATTTATTAAGGGTGTGATCATTCCATCCTTCAAACATAAAATCAAGCTTCTTATTTCCAACTCACAAATTCCTCCCTAAGCCCAATCCCCAATCTGGATGACTAGGGAATCATTCTTAGTCTGGCCCTTCCCCTTTGGCCTGTCCTGACTAGGAGCTTACGGTCTTGCCAGCATAGCTCTGAGTCATTTGGACATGTAGACCCTTGCCCGCACAAGGGGCATTCTTTAAGAGGGTTAGTAAATATATAATAATAAGATAAAGGCATAATATAAGGGGTCTGCGAGCACAAAATTTTTTTCATTCAAGTCTAGCTTAAGAGATTCTTATAAAACTGAGTATTGTATTTGGTCAGAGGACAAAAAAATATGTAATACTAAAACATAACCAGACTAATTCAAATTTGTATTTAATAATTTTTTTAGAAATGTTTAAAATAACAATGTCAATAATATCTTTACACTGAAAAGAACATGATTTGAAAATTATAATAACTTTATTTTTAAAAATTATAAAAAATCGGATATGATAAAATATAAAATTGGTGAAAAAAACATTCAAACAAGTATAGAGAGGATTTCAATAGAAACACAATAGAGAAAAAGTAGTTAACCTTATAAAATAAGCTAAAAATGGCCGAGCCCATAAAGCTTTGAGTTAAAGCCTGAATATATTTATTAAAAGCTCAGCTCAGGCTTGAAAATTTAAGTACTCATATATTCTTACTATATAGTTGGTACACAATGAACTCATTTGACTGATTATCTAGGCCATTCAGTCATGAACATAGATTTTATTTTCAAACCTTTAACAACATGGAAATATGTGATGGATTCATTAAAAAGGATGAAACAGGGAAAAGCACCAGGTGTGGGTGAACTGTGGAAATGATATGGACTTGGTAAAGGTAGTTATGGATGTGGAGAAGGCATTTGATAAAAGTATAAAAAGCAAGAGAGGAAGCTGGAGTGAATATAGGAGTTGTAATGAGAATGAAAAGCATGGATGTGGATAACAGGAGTTGTGTTAAGATGGAGAAGAGGTGAACAGAGGGGTTTAAAAAATCTTAGTGAAGCAGGGGAGTAATCTTTCACCACTATTCTTTGTAATACCAATGGAAATGATCATAAATAAAGTGGCAAGGAAACTCGGGGAGAAAAATGATTAAATTCGTTATGTTTGCTGATGACTTGATGGTATGAGGTGAGAGGAAAGAGAAATATTGGTTCAGCCCCAGGAATAGAATGAGCACTTGAAACAGTGTGGAGTTAAATTTGTATGGCCTAGTAAAACTTATAAAGTTGTATGGATTAAAGTTGAGAAAGGTGCCGAGAGTAAAATATCTTCGAAGTGTAATTGAGGCAAAGGGTGGGAATAGAGAGGATTAAATAAGAAGGAAGCAGGCGAAGGTGTTCTAGAGGTGTGGAAGAAACCTGCTATGGGGAATAGAAATGTCCTTGAAGTATAATCAAGTTATGTATAGGGAAAGCTTTGTACCCTTAGTCACCAATTCAGCAGACACATGGATATTAAATGTAAGAGATACAAGTGAAGGTCATGGGAATCAAGTTTGTGAGGAGTATGTTAACTGTCACAAGGCGAAACCGGATTATGAATTAAGTTTTCCGGGCAAGAGTGGGGGTACAAGGAGTACATGAGATATTAGAGGAACCGGGCCTATAATGAGGATGGAAAATAAAAGAATACCAAAGAAAATGATGGAGATGAAATAAGTAGGAAAAACACCACAGGTGAGATTACAAAAGATGGGAGGAGTAGAAAGTGTACAAGTGAAAGGAGAAGAAAGGAGTGATTAATGGAGGAAGAATGGTGGAAGGAAAGAGGAAGGTGGACGTATTTTACTAAACTGATCCGGCCACAGGCTGGAAACAATTGATGATCTGACAAAAGAGAAGTCAACTGACCAGTGACTAATTTGACTCGTTTGCAAAGAGACTCGTGAGGAACTGACAACCTCACTGGTTCAACTGGACAGAGAGATTCAGGTGTCTTGAACATGAGTGAGCTGTTTCCACGTCTCAGCAGTGCTGAAACAACTCTAACCAGTGACATAGTATCACCCATCTCCACAGGATTCTGCAAGAGAAGATAATAAATCATTATATACAATATTATAACCTATTATAAAATTAACATCTTATATAATATATAGAAAAAAACTGCATGAACCTCCGTATCAACTATATGGGCCTCATATCAAAATGTCAGGTATTATTAAGTACCCTAGTCTTAGGATGCACTAGTTATCTATTAAACTAAAAAGGTACCTTATAAAACATTTCAATTTGTAAATAAGTTTATTTAAAAAATAAGTAGTTATTAGTATTTCTATTAACCTGGTTAAACAAAAGATCGGTGTAGTGAGGGTTAGTTTTCCTCTTAAGTTAAAATCCATATTAACGTGGTTAAACAAATGATTGTATTTATGAGGAGGTCCAGGTTTGAGTCTCAGCTCAGTTTAATGAGGGTTGGCTTTCCTCTCAAGTTAAAATCCAAATATACACCCTTTAAAATGAATCTTTAATAATATGAGGAGTGTTGTACCACTATAAAAACATAGTTCAAACTAAAAATTGCACACTTACTTGGTCTAATGCTGAGTTATAAATTGTTAGGCTAACACAAACATTAAAATGCTAGCTTTCCCCAGTCAAAGGTGACCTCCTCAGACAAATTTTTTTTATGATTGACTTAGATGGAAACAATATTAATAGTGCTTAGGAATATATTTATGGAAGATTATCTAAAGGAAATAGTGTGAATAGGAATAGGAACATCATTGATAAATCACATATAGAAAACAACTTCCCGCGAAATTTCTGATATTCGCCCATAACCTTCTAATCACCGACAATCCAGTTGATAGTTGGATTGACACCTTAGAAAGTGTAGCTACCAGTGTGGCTGATCCTTAAGGGAAATGAAGGGCCTAAACTGTCTATAAACCAGTCCATAATCTCTTCTTGTTACTATCACTCTTTCGTATTTCTTCTTCTGTTTATAGTGTTATGACTCAAAAGAAAGAGTTATTTATTAAGGAATTAGATTTAGATTTTATTATTTCAATAAGACAATTAATTAGTGGACGATAATTTTTTTTAACTATATAAATGCCCAACCATCTCAAGTAAATATTGGGGCTGGCCACCTCATGCATAATGCTGATTAAGCCAACCACTGATGCTGATCATTTGGTTTATTTTATTTTAATTATTACAAAGCTAATATGCAGCATTGATATTTTAAAAAAACACACGAATGTGTGTCATTTTTATTTTGTTCAATATAGTAAGTCTCACAATATACTAGATGGCTGGTGATAAGGAGATAGAGGTTTTAGCATTGGTCGAGTGTACTGATCTTTGATAAGCTTGAAGCAACAGGTAAAATTCCCCAACATTATAATCGGTTTTCTTAACTTCGCTGAACTTCGGCCAAAGTATTGTATTTTGGCTGGCCAAAGTGCACACATGCAGTTTGTGTATGCACAATTCACCAAAATGTAAAATTAATGATGGAAAATGCAAAATTAGGAGCGTTGACATGTATAAACACTGCTTAGCAAAAATTTCATGCACTCCATCGAACATTGATTGCAGCATGTGCGAATGTGGATAATGCCCTGGTGATGTTACAATACAAAGAATCCTTGAAGGGGCCTTTGAAGAAAATCTCATAGAAAATTTCACCTTTCATCAGTGGGTATCTGTAGATTATTGCAACCTTGAAACTTTACAGATATATTCTGATGATATTTTCTGTGACAAACTTGCTCGCCTAATCAAACACGATTTCAGTGGTAAGCAGCAGTCTTCATTCATTAATAACAAAAAAATAAAATTTGAATGAGTCAGAATTTTAGTGAATTTAGATTTTTCAGAAAATTACACAATCATCATTTGGGATGAAGCTCAAAGTTATAATTGGGCAAGCGAGCGCATAACATTATACCCTTTTGTAGTTTATTTCAAAGGTGATAATAAAGTTGAACACATCAGTTTTGTTGTAATTTCTTACTGTTTAGTGCATAATACTGTCTCTTTTTTGTCTTCCAAAAGAAACTCATTGAATTCTTAATAAAGTTTCAAATAATGCCAAAAAAGATTTTTTATTACTCAGATGAGTCTGCTGCACAGTATAAAATTAAGAAAAATTTCATAAACTTGTGTTATCATGAGCAAGACTTTGGCATAGAGGACGAATGACATTTTTCAGCAACGTCTCATGGGAAAGGTCCATGTGATGGGGTTGGCGGTTCAGTCAAGAGACTAGCCGTTAGAGCAAGCCTAAAATGACCATATGACAGCCAAATTCTGACACCCATCCAACTTTCTGAATGTGCTATAAAAATGTATCTGGAAGCAATTTTACCTTCTCAACACAAGAAGAGTATATCAAGTCTGAATTTTTTTGAATGACTGATTCAGCCAGGCAAATTAAAGGAACTCAACAATACCAGTACCTGTTGATTCAAGCTTATCAAAGATTTGTGTAAAATTCTCTGAAGAAATAACAGGAGGAACAGTGTTAATACAAACATCCCCAGACAAACTCCCAATGTCAGAAGTAAGCGGTTATATAACCCATGTTTTTGACAAAAATGGTGGCTGACATATATTTTGGAGAAGAGGACGAAGAAGATTATGAATTAAAAGTGACATTTCTACATCGTGCTGGACCTTCTCCGCCATTTTCATATCCAAGGAAGCCAGATGTATTGTGAATATCATTGAAGGATGTTATTTGCAAAGTCGATCCTACAACTTCTACTGGGAGGAGTTATGTAATAACTCCTGATGAGACTATGAAAAGTACACAGGCTTTCAACCAACTCTAACTTATATTTAACTAAGAAATAAGTGTTATAACTACTTGAAATAATTAATTTAATGAAGCCCATTAGATCAATAATACATATTGTAAAACTGTGCTCCACTTACTACATAAAGGCTAACGTTCTTTAGAAATCCACCTTGTTTTAAAATGATTTTAACTATGAACTCATTATTTTCCCACTTTTAAATTTTGACAGTCACTTTACATAAGTACAGATTATGCACAGCATTTTTTGGTGACCCTTTTTCATATAATCAAAATTTTGAATTTGAGTTTTGAAACAAATTTGCTATGACAATGCATGTGTTGCTGTATGTTATTGGGAAGGGCATAAAAAAAATTAGTAAAATGTCACCACTCCCACCTCTAGCTTAATTAAAAGAGCTGCCATGACGATTAAAAGATAAACCAGCAGTGCGTTTTTGGCCATTTTTTGAAAATTTTACAAAGCCATACCGTTTGAGATATTTAAATAAAAATTGGTATTTTTCTTAGTCTCAATACACCCTTACTATTTACCAAATTTTATCAAAATCTGATATGGTCAGGTAAAATTTTGTTAAAAAGTGTTTTGATTTGACACAGAACGAATGACCCATCACTAATTCACATTGGCGTACAACCCAATTGGGTATTATAATGCTGTGCTATATAATATATATACATAGAGAGAGAGAAAGAAATGGAAATGTATTAATTTAAAAATTAAAAAAAGGAAAAAATGTTGTTTATTAGATTTATTCAAATTTAAAAAATCATAATAGATCTTAAAATATTTTTTAAGTGTTAAGTAATAAAGAAAGAAGTAATGGTTTACTTGAAAGTACACTAGCAACAAAACAGAGGACAAGAATACCTGCCAGGAATTTAACAGTAATTAGTCATCGGTACATGATGTGTGCACATGTTATAAAACAGTTTAAAAGATCGGTGTTAAGAATAAGTGATCCAAATGCTGATTATCGGCTTAACTGATTGTGCTATTATCAACCGATGAATGGATCGGCGATCAATATAGCCCTTTTAAGTATTACTCTGTTGTACTTTGTTACTGTATTCCACTATCTATTTGTTTTATATATATGTGTCATGTTTTTGCTATGACTACCTATTTGTAAAATACAAAGATAGGGGAAATTTATCCTATACCACACCACGTACCAACTAATATGCATGATCTTAAAAGACAACTTCACAGTGACTGACCTGTTCAATGAATTCTTTCATTCGTTTCTTGGAGGGTTCCACATAACGACACCGCTTGGTATTCAACTTATTCTCAGACTCCTCTTCGGGTTCTCTTTTTTGGACATTCGGCTATAAAACAAAGTCGCTAAATTTTTAATTTATAAAATAAATACTACAAGCCTAAAATTTTCAAAGCATCAACAACTATAGATGAATTTCGACAGTAATCATTTGAACTGGATGACAAAAAAAAATGTTTGTCCAATTTCTATAAGATTGAAAATTTTATTTTAACAGAGCAGGTTTCTTTACACACACTATTGTGAATAAGTTATCATAAGAATTTGTATGTATTAAATCTAAAGGTTGTTTGTATTATAGAGACCCGCCTCAGTGGCATAGTTAGCTAATGCACTTGTTTCGTGTTGAGCTAAACTGTCGAGGACAGATATATCGAGGTTTGAATCTCGCTTGGGCGAACAAGGAGTAGTTTTTTCCTAAATGGCTTTCCACTCACCTCCACACAAATCCTGGTTCACTTCCTCTACATTCAACCAACTCCTAGCCCATTAGTGTAATTAGGGAAGTGTATAACCCAAACGGGTAGTAAGAGGTGGTGCTAATTATTATTATTGTTATTGTTATTATTATCATTATTGTTGTATTAGAGGGTTAGTCTAAATCATGGTTTAAATTTGGAGGAATAGTCATCACACTTGCCTTTCTGATGGAGTAAAATTATTTTAGATGAAACACCTAAAATAAATTTTAAAGATGGTGTTAAACCGATCCTCTAGAAGCTACATCTAGATTGAGAGATCACCTTTAAAAGTGTTTTTAAGTATTTTATTTAAACAGTTTCAACTCTAGAATCACTCAGTTTTAAGAGTGCTATCCCTCCTAATTTAGCCAATATATATTTAATCTGGGTATGCAAAAGATTATGTTGTATATAGCTTGTTGTGACCTGCACACACAAACAAAATAAAATTATATTAACATAGAGGTTTAGTGAGTGGGGACATTGTTAGTTATTAACAAATTCCAACTAATTTAGGAATAGGATGAAGCTAAATTTCAAATATGTTATTTTGTGAGTTGTAAGTTACTAATGGCAAGTATGGTTGATTTGTATTATTATGAGGCATAAATGCAGGGTATCTAATGAGTTGGAGAAACAAAAATTAGTGACTTTTTGGTGACATTTTTTGAGCATAAAAATTCCTTCTATAAATGGTTGAACATTATACAATGCATATATAGGCATAATGCACGCACACACAACATTAAACTTTAGCTAGATGGCAAACGTTAACATTGTCCTTGGTATCACAGTAAAAACAATCAGGAAACTTGTGGCTAGCACATGCCATCATGGGTAGTGGGTGGTTCGACATTTGACACGTTGTTATGATGCATGAGAAATTCAAACACAAATACTTTCGTGATTTTTTTTAGCAATTAGTAACATTTTATGACTTTCATGACCCAGTCGACACCCTGAAATGCATTCATAACAATACTTAGTATAATTTGTTTTCTAAAAATACTATGAGACTTTGCACTTTATTTTTTTATTATAGGATAAAAGGTGCCAAACTTTACTGATAATGAATTACTAAAGTTAATGTGTTAACAGGGATTTCTTAGACATGAAGTTATAATTAATTCTGAGATCTTATGTAAACTGTATGTGCTACTTACCATAGCTATCTCCGGCTTGCATGACTTTGTTTCCCCTTCAAAAACTTCTTCTGTATTGAAAGGTTGCCCTGGATCACAGGCCGCCATTTTCTGGATGAGGGCTTTCTTTAAAGCAAGATGCTGGCGACCAGCTACCACCAGCTCTTCCTTGATATGATCCGGAGGGTGAAAATACTTGCACGGTGGCCTATTACGGTTACAAGTACCCTTGATGTTGTCGTAACAGGCATTGATGTGATTGTTGCGCACCTTGATGTGAGGTTGAGGATGAGCAAAATTGCACTGGGTTTCCGAGAATGTGCAAGTGCCTCTGAGGAAATCAAGACACACTTGAACATGGAGCCAGCTGCTGCCATCCATCACTTTACTCAATTGCACCTGTCCAGGAGACAAGAGTGGGTGTAGAGTGGCTGTGCCACTTGTTAATGCGATGTCACGTAGGTTCTCCATTGTCAATGTAGGATGAAAATCCAACAGCCACGTGGATGGAGTGTTAAATTTTAACACAATGTTTCTCTGATAATCTGTTTTACACATAAAAAAATATAAACATATAAAAAGACAGAACACTATATAAAATAAACACACAAGATTCTCATTCTGAAAGTGAGTACATAAACATCATGATTTAAATTGTTATATTTGAATAAACTAGGATTTATTTTACTTAAATTTAGATGTGTTATTATTTTTACTATAAGTTATGCCAAAGATTTGTATAAAACATCAAAAACTTTAAATAACCTTAAAATAAAGCATATTGTAAGGCTAAACTTAACATTTGCTTTAAAATATATTATATGAACTACCTGTCATGATAAGGTAATCATTTAGAACTTAGATAGGCCTATCCTTTTGTTAATTAACAATTATAACACCTAATAACCATCATAATACAGTGTATGCCCTGTGAACCCTTTCTTGGAGTAAAAATGGATCAGAAAGTAAGTGTATTAATTAAAATAACATCAATTTACATATTTCAATAAAAACAAGAGATAATATCAAACCATATAACTATCCCATTAAAAACAACTCAGAAATGTTTTGAATGAGTTATTTTTTTGGAGCACTGTTGTATTTACACTATTTTGACAGAATAGGCTCTACTTTGCTCAACATTATTAACCAGAGTGCATTTTTGTATATGTTGGTGAGATGCCAAGTACCTATTGGTTATAATATAATAATTAGCTTTAACTAGTTTTCAAGAATGATAGAATGATATTGAAGGAAAGCCACTGAATGACCCATCACTGACAAAGTAGTGTTATTCTTTAATATTTTCACTTTAGATAGCTATTATCAAAAGTGAAAACTCAAAACAGCAAAAAGTGACAGTGAGTTTCTTTACTTAGAGACAACTGTTCTCCCTAAAATTATATATCCCAGTTGTTATAAAAAAAAATTGAGAAATTTGCTATGTTGAAATTGCGATCTGCACATATGCTTTTTGTTTGGTTACTTATGTCAGAGTGATATTCTCAAGGAAATAGTTAACTGCTTTTTTAGCAAAAATTCTTACTAATGATATTAAATTCTAGTTTTTTGTAAATTATGTTTGGCAAAGCTGGGATTTTCTGCTTAGCCTTACTCAAATTAGTTTTTTAGGCAAGAGTTTTGCACAGATATGGGTTAATCTACATTAATAAAATGAAGAGTTTGTTTAACTGTCTGTCATGAGCGTTGTGTGATATTTATCGCACACAAAGGCCTGAAATTTAAAATTAGTAGCCCCTGTACTCAAACATAAACACCTCAAAGCAGGAATTTTAAAATTTGGATTTGATTTCTTAAATTAATTAAAAACTGGGTTGGAAGAAATAAAAATAAAAAAATTTTCTGTTGGTTTGAAGAAAAGAAAAGCGTTGTCAGGATTAACCAGGCAGTGCCAGGTATTTCTGTTAGTTTGTTTTAAATTAGTTGATTTGTATTTTAATTTTCTCATAAGACTAAATTGTTAGAGAAAATAGTTTTGTCTTTTGGGTCTAAAGACCCATTATTATAATTTGGTATGTGCCTTTTCAGCAAGCGTTTGCCTGAAAAAGTTTTTCCCTTTGTTCAAGATTCTCAGGTGACCAAATGTTGCAAGAATACAAATAGTATCAGGTCTAACAAAATCTGATATTGATTTTATCCTTTTCTTTTTTACTTCTGTTATAAACTAAGGGGTAAAATATCCTTTTATACATCCTCTTTTTCATTTTGTTTAGGTTTCTCAATAATATTTTGTGTTTAAGTGACTTTACTTTCTCATAGAAGTAATAACTTTGTTTTTATTTTTCAACATCTATAAAAGATATAATTTATATTGTTAACCTTAATTTTATGTTGATGTGTAAGTTTTGAATTAAACATTTATACTGCTGGGAACATCTGGTTCTGTTATCTTTTAAAAAGAGATACACACACTTTGTGAAAAACTAATATATGGGTAGGCTACTATTGCACTTTCAATGTCCCGCAACTTACACAGTTACACTTTTAATGTTCCAGATGATAAGAAGTTGTGTGTCTGTATGTCTCTTGATTGTAATGAAACAAGATCATTCCAGCTCTACTAAAATAATGTACAATAAATAAACAATGTGTCTTTCGAACAATGATGTTTATTTCATTGAACATTTTTAACTAAATAAAATATTCTGTTTTTCTACACTCATAATATGTATTTTATTCATTATATTAAATAGGTGTAGGCTTAAATTGTTACAAAAAGAGATGCAGTCCTTTCCCCCATGTTCTAATGTATAAATATAGTAAATAAAATCAGGAGCCTTTCTGTTTTGTGATAAATCATTTCTTCATTCAGTATAATTTTATCAATGATTACATAAGTGTGTTTTGGCTAGATTTTCCACTTATAAATAATGTAAGTGTGCAATGAAGGGATGGTACACTAACACACCAAATAAGCGTCCATTGTCAATTTCAATATTGTCAAGTAAGTTTAAGGTTTTCATACATATAAACTCTATTCAAAAGTTGAGATGTAATTATTTAATTAATATTAAACATTAAAGTTAAGACTAAGATATAAAACTCAAGAAATAGCTATAACAAAATATGAACATTTTAATATAATGAATTAAATTCATAAAATTAAAATTTTCATATTTGGCTATGGTTATTTCCTGAGTTTTCTATCTAAGTCTTAACTTTAATTATTACCATTCTGTACTTTAAACTACTTCTCTAAAATGTAATATTTAACATTTTATATGTTACCTTAGTGTGAAAATTTCCAACTTGTGTTTAAAAATAATGTGCATTGCAAAGATTAAGAGTTCTCCTTTTTAATCTCATCAGAAAATGTGACCTGAAACAAAATAAATATGCAGGCTTAAAATAAAACAAAACTAAATGGAATTAATCTTTAAAACTTACTAATATCTCTCTCTCTCTCTATATATATATATATATATATAAAATAATATGAGTGTGTGTGTATGTATATATACACACACACACTCATATTTTTCTGCATGTTCATCATAGACTCTGCCTTAAAATATGAGTGAAGAATGACCCTTGGCATGGGACAAATCCTGGGTAGCTCAGTGGTAAGAGCATTGGCATACTAAGCCAAAGGTCCCGAGTTCAATTCCCGTGTCCAGGTGTCATTTTTCAAATTTAAGAATATGATATCTAGATGAAGTAATCTTCATTAAAAAGCATAAATAATAGCTTTGGCTATTTGATTCATATATTAGGGTGCTTCAAGAATATATGGCAAAAACAATTTTTTTTAGTGCATGCAAAGTGCACATGATTCTTTTTATTCCTTTTGATAAGAAAAGCGTTATTGATAAATATGAACATAATTGGATGCTTTTCAGAATTGCCTCAAGCGTGGTTATTTGTGACTGATTGGTCTACCTTCTTTTCAGTGCTAGAGATGACCTTGCTGACCTTGCTGACCAAATAACTGGAATGTCTTTTTATACTACTGCTGCCGACAGGCTATATCTAAATGGTGCTTGTGTTCTTTTGGAAAGAAAACTAAACAAAATGTTGTCGTGGCTTTCCTTTAGGCATCATGTAAAAGAAGTAATTTGTAGTGATGTAATCAAGGCGTTGTTTGGGGAACATTTGGTCCAAATATGCTTCTTTTCAAAAGGTTTCGACAATATTGGTCATATATAAGACAAGTAAGAAGTTTGTGCAGATGGTAGATTATATGACTAACTCTAACTTTAAAGAGTGAATCAATCACTTTCAAATTGAATGTTTTGGAATTAACCGTGCTTTTCCTAGTCAGAGTTTCTCCAGTTGGTGTTATGTTCAGAGCTCCAGGCGCATTTAACCACGTCCGTGGGATGGCCAAACTAATATATGTCTTCAAAATTAATCTCTTCCGAAAACAATTCAAACTAACAGCACCAGAGAAGAAGACTTCATTCGAATTTAGTATATTTGTTTCTTTATTTTATGTGAAATATTGGATGAGTTGTCCAATTTTGTTTGACAATACAACTAATGATTTACACTTTATCAAGGCTTTGAAAAACTTTATAAGTAAATTTCAGAGGTAATCTATAACAAAGGAACGGCAGCAATGTAGCATAATTTGTGATATTTTAGTAAAAAGTTGATGAAATTTTGATTATTTTCTGACTTAGTAACGATTCAAACAAAACAAAAAATGGTAAAGTATCAAAAGCAGAAAGCAATAGAACAACCAGGTACAATGGAAAGGAAGATATTAGTGATAAGGATCTAGAACATTTTATTGGTTCTGCATCCCATTCCTTTTTTGAAATTTTGAATTTGGATTCTTAATTCATGAATACAGATATAAAATAATGAAACAACTCCTTCATTTGAAACCGCAAACAAAGTTGCAGGCATCAAGGTTGTAAATGAATGTGCTGAGAGGGGCACTGCTTGGGCTACAGGCTTCAATTCTTCAATTACAAACAAAAAGAACAAAAACAGGTGGTGCTGATGGTGGTGGTAGTATTATCGTCATCATTATCACTATCATTATTATTAGCACCGCATCTTACTATCCGTTTGGGTTGATATGCTAATGTGTAATGGTAGGGTGATTGTGAGATGAAATGGAGGACCTACAGTTTAACGTGGAATCCGAACCACGGTGGCAGCCTGGAATTACACACATTCACAAGTTTGGATTAAAGTGTGGCAGAAGGGAGTGCGAGTAATCCTACAGTTTTTATAGCATTATATTTGTTTGTCCAAAATAGATCAATTATTTCTCCGGTAGCAATTTAAAGCTTAGTTTTCTGCACATGCTAATATCAACAGATTTTCAAGATCTGTTGATATTAGATGTGCATAAAACTAAACTCTACATTGCTACTGGAGAAATATTTTTTTTACTTTTGTCAACAAATTTATATTCTGTAAAAACTGTAAAAATACTTGCGCTCCCTTCTGCCGCACGTTGATACACGTGTTGTCAGAGGTGAAGGAAGGGTTTGGCAATCAGATAAATCTGTGCCGGGATCGAGGATTGAACCCAAACCCGCAGCACAAAAGTCTGACACCTTACCCCTAGACCACCAGGACACCCTTCAAGTTGTAGAAAAGCACTATAAACGTACCCGAAACCAAGTGTATTCTTTTTAGAGAAAAATGACAAATAAGTGAACTTTGAAAACATATCAAACAATAATCAAGTTTTTAATAGACATTAAAAAGTATTTAAATTTAAAAAAGTACAAGTTTATAAATTCACTGCTATTATTTTATAACAGTTTTGATTTTTCTACTGTTTAAAATTATTGGTAAATTTAATAAAAATGTTATTATTTAAAAGAATTAAACAGGCACTGTGGCAGTACCAGATATTATTTTTTCATATAATTTTTTGTTGTGTCGTTTTCACTAAAAAGAATAAAAAAATAGTGTGCACTTTAATAGTTATTTTTGATTTATTTTTTTGAAGCATCATTTTTTATATATCTAAAGTAATTTGTCTATATAAAAGGCTTGCAAGCGCCATCATTTCAAATAAAAAAGAACATTTGAGCATGCAGGGATAGGAGTGGTAGACCACCTCTAAAAAAAAGAGAGAAAAGCAACTATGGCAGCATAAAAAGAGACTGAAAATAGATCAAGTTACCAAATGCTTAATATGGTCGAATTTTTGATGATCACATGTATTTGCACCTAAAGTTTTGATAAATTCTTTTATTGATCCCCAAATAAAAAAGGCCGGTTGAAACAAAAAAATTAAAGGTATAGGTACAAGTACAGTAGCCCCATGGCTTCTTTGGTGCTGAGTGACAGCTCACAACTGACAGCTGACGGCTTTGAAAGGTTACCAGACCAAATTATGTATCCCTAAGCCAAACCATATGATCTGAAAAACATGTGTTTATCAGCTGTCAGTCGGCACCAAAGAAGCCATGGGCCTACTGTAGTCATACTCAGTACAGCTACAAAATGATAAAGAATACAATTTTCCTCTCAAAACTTAAGGTAGAATTACACCTAGTCACACTAAAAAAACTGAAAAATTATTTAGCTTAATATTAATTGAACTATATCATTTATGCCTGCCCAGTGAATAAATGAGTTTTCAAAGGTGTGCGTGCATGTATGTGTTTGTGTGGAGGGATGAAAGAGGTTAGCCCATTATATAGGGGTGTGAATCAGTATAAGAAAGGCAACAACTGTCACGCTTTTAGATACAGGGGTGGGGGATAGTGCCCTTTGTGAAGAATTCTACCGCAAACTTCAAAAGAATAGATTAGTTAGTGTGAAGGGCATAAAAGTGTAATTTTACATGTACCCTAGCCATTGGGAAGTCCTCATCATCATCACTTCGTCTTACTACCCGTTCGGGTTATACGCACTTACGCTAATGTGTAATGGTAGGGTGATTGTGAGATGAAATGAAGGACCTACAGTTTAACGTAGAATCCGAACCAAGGTGGAGGCCTGGCATTCCCCACATTCACAATATGTCTTGTCAGAGGTGAAGGAAGGGTTTGGTAATCAGATAAATCTGTGCCGGGACCCTTAAATATTGAAGAAAAGGTCAAATTATCATTATGGGTAGCCTGTCTGGTTTTTGATAATTCCCTCATTACTCATGGAGGTTATCTTGGGGAAGAGATTCATATAGAAGTTGGGGCTGAAGATTGATTTTCACAATGAGAAGGTAAGATTACCGTTTGAGACAGGCTTTATGGTCCCAATGGTGACAGTAGAAGGATTGAGTAGGTAAATTACATTATGAGGGTGGTTTGGCAGATTTGGTAAAGAATTTCCTGAATTAACTACAAAGTCAGGCGCACCGACGTTATGACACACTCGAACGAGCTAAACAATCTGACCCCTGTGAAATCCTAGCCCTAATATTACTCATCCCCAACGTTTCAGATGTTAAAAGACCACATAAAATTATTGAAACAGAAGGATATAATTCAAAATTTCCAAGATTCTTATAATATTTGTAAAAAAATTCTCGACTTTCCCAAGTTCCCTGACCAACTTCTCACAAAATTTCCATTGTAATTTATGGTACTATACACGTGGAAATATTAATTAAATTACATTTATTTCGGCCTCCACCTCCCCTACAGCCGACATCTCAAGGAAGAATAAGAAAGCAGATGTCTTGACAATCAGTTCAGGGGAAATGATGAAAATATAATAAAATGTATCTAACCCTATTAAAAAGGAAAGGCTGACATTCATCTGCAATTGTCTTGCAGAAAACTAGTTTAAACTTCAGGAATAGATCACAGGCTGCTCTTTTCAGTGTCTCTACAGCTTTTGTTTTAGGAGGCTTTACTTCTTTGAGAAACTTAACATGATATCAAATTTGTAATGCCCTTTGAAAGCATTCTCTAACCACGGCAAGCCACAGAACTTCAAAGGAAAAGTTGTACACCCTGTCAACTGGGTAAACAATTCTTGATGGAGAAGTCAGTGAACAGGTAGTATGTGTGACGCAATAAGCTATTTATATCTCAATCGACAGATTCCACTCTTGTTCTTAAGAAACCATTAACAACATGAAGCACACATGTTCCTGGATTTAACAAACTACATACTTTAGTGTGTGACAGATTTGATGTGTTTCCGAAGAAGTGTTATAAACTTTAATTGACATTTGGGCCATCCATTGACACATGTATCAACTTAAGAGTGTGGAAAAGGAGAGATACCATCCAAGAAATGCTTCTTAATTTTTCAGTGGTGCTCCTATCAAAAAACACGCGTTTTTCTTTTAGGTGAATGGAGGAGGGAGGAGGAGTGAAAAGGGGGGTGGAGGAGTGA